>ONZH01009171.1:0-24838 GCA_900303285.1 Rhinella marina | reverse complement strand
AACCATTCAAGAAACCGCTTGTTGGTGGTCAACACACGACCGCTTGATGACACCGGTAGCTCTGGCCTCGCAAAGTAACCCCTAATGCCACGTCCCCTTCCTCTGCTGCGACCTGTGCCTATTCCAGAAACATTTGTGCCACTGCCCCTCCCCTGTGAAGGACCTGTCACCTCTCTGTCTGACATACTGATTGATTACAAATTTAAAATAAAAGGAAATTAAAAATCCACCCAAAAAATTTTCTTTGCTCACTACCTCGCACAACGACCTAACAATTTATTTGAGAAATACCGTCACCCACAGAGTGGGTTAACAATGGGTTGCTGAACTGCAGTACAATGGGTTACTGCACAGAACTACACACTATATGACAATTATCTTTTTCTATGGCAAATGAGGCCTAAAATACTTATTTAAAAGTAACACTGACAACCCCACAAACTCAGATTCACTATTTTTTTAATGATATTCACTGACTACCTTACAGCAATATCACCATTTCTGCTTGGATGGCGAATGAGGCCTAAAATACATATTTGAAACTAACCACCCCACAAACTGAGATATATATTTTTTTAAATGATATTCACTGACTACCTTACAACAATGTCACGCTTTTCTGCTTGGATGGCGAATGAGGCCTAAAATACTTATTTAAAAGTAACACTGACAACCCCACAAACTCAGATTCACTATTTTTTTATGATATTCACTGATTACCTTACAGCAATATCACGCTTTTCTGCTTGGATGGCGAATGAGGCCTAGAATACTTATTTAAAAGTAACAATGACAACCTCACAAACTCAGATTCACTATTTTTTTTAAATGATATTCACTTACAACCTTACAGCAATATAACGCTTTTCTGCTTGGATGGCGAATGAGGCCTAAAATACTTATTTAAAAGTAATACTGACAACCCCACAAACTCAGATTCACTATTTTTTTTAATGATATTCACTGACTACCTTACAGCAATATCACCATTTCTGCTTGGATGGCGAATGAGGCCTAGAATACTTATTTGAAACTAACCACCCACAAACTGAGATTTTTTTTTTTAAATGATATTCACTGACTACCTTACAACAATGTCACGCTTTTCTGCTTGGATGGCGAATGAGGCCTAAAATACTTTTTTAAAAGTAACACTGGCAACCCCACAAACTCAGATTCACTATTTTTTTTTAATGATATTCACTGACTACCTTACAACAATGTCACGCTTTTCTGCTTGGATGGCGAATGAGGCCTAAAATACTCATTTGAAACTAACCACCCCACAAACTGAGATATATATATATTTTTTAAATGATATTCACTGACTACCTTACAACAATGTCACGCTTTTCAGCTTGGATGGCAAATGAGGCCACAAATACTTATTTAAAACTAACACTAACAAACCCCACAAAGATTCATAATTTTTATTTTATTTTATTTTTTTTTAAATGTACCCCTAAACAAGGCTCTGACCCTCTTTCACTGCACTGCACTGCAAAAAAGTGACACTAGTGGTGCTTCTTTGCATAATGCACCCCAAAACAGCCTTCAGAAGACAGTGCAGTGCTGTACAAGAGGCTAACCCCTATGCCCACTCACTGCTTCTGCAGTGTATATGGATAGCGATTCACTGCCTGATTTTCTGTCCACAAATCGTCCCTCTCCTATCCCTGCAATTCAGGTTATCTATCCCTGATCTCTTCTCTTGTATTTTGAAACGTTTTCCTATCACTTGCCCTAACACAGCTCACATCTGTCCCTGCTCTAAATCTCATGGCAAATGGCGGATTCCAGCGGTGCAGAGCTATTTATAGGGCTGTGACATCACAGGACCTGGCTGGCTGCTGATTGGCTACATGTCTGCATGTGATCGCATTGTGGGTGTTTACTTATTTGTCCCAGAGATCCTTCCCGCATGTCATGCCATGTGCTTGCGGCCATTTTAGGAAAAATAAATAAATTAGTTACCACGAATCGCCAAGAAATTAGCTTTCATTGCAAATCGAATTTTCCATGAAATTCGTAACAAATTCCACTTCATCAGCTTTGATTCGCTCATCTCTAACTCCAATGTATCAGCTGTGTATTGAAACTGCAACTAACAGAGAAAATAATATGGATGGATATCACCCAGAGAACTCTTCAAGAAGAGTCCAAAAAATTTCAGTTATACCAATGACATTGGACAACTATTAACAATCTTACCAAATTATCCCAGAAGTATCTGAACATCGCCAATAAACTATGTTAGATAATTATTGTATAACACTGCATGGCTTCAGATGTTTGGTAATCCATCAAAATGTTAAAATTACAGTGGGGTAGATTAAATCAAAAGAGGTCATCTTGATGTGGAAATGTTTATAAATGATGCTGAGAAGCAATAGATCAATGCATGGCAAGTGGATGTGCGATCCATATCCTTTTCTCCACTTTCTAGTATGTTTGTAGTCTGTAGACTGCCTAAGGTTAAATAAACTCCTACTCAGTCTCAGTCTGGATTCCAAGAACACATGGAAAAGTGAGCTATTGACATCTATTCACATTGTAAGGTGCTGCATGGTTGCTGTTGCTGGTGTGATGCTGTGGGCTGGTTGTGCCCACTGCCATAGGGCTTAGCCTTACAACAGTGGTGTTGTTGGACTGCTGGGTCTCATTGACTGCACGTGTTGTATTGCTCCATTCATAGGCACCATGTGGCACTCTGTCAACTTAAAGTAGCCACTCACTTAATAGAAGCTACATTGAGTGAGCCTATACATTGTATACAAATGTATGCAAAATGCCTCAATGGAGATGTTTATAAAATATGCTGAGAAACAATAGATCACAGCATGGCAAATGGATGTTCAATCCATATCTTTTTCTCCACAGTCTATTAACCTTACAGTTCACTAAAACTGTCACGGGACTAAGTTTTCTATTTAACTCTGTGGTAAAGTAAGGGGAGCAAAGAGAAAAAGCAATGTTGTTTTTGCAACACCTTGAGTCCAGTTGGTACTGCAGATATCAACAGTACCTCCTTGTATTGCTTGACCTACTTGAACAACAACTTGACCTATGACTAGAAGGGGGAAATTTTATATTTCAGAGTTAATCAGAACTGTATATATATTTATACATGTCTCCGTGTTCTTCATAGATCAATGTTCCCCTATTTTTTGGTTAAGTTTTTGGTGGTAGTCTCAAACTGTTCAATCAGTGCTTTTTTCATAATACTATTTTCCCATAGTTGTAGCCTCAAGCTGTTCAATCTGTGCATTTTCATAATAAGATCTTCCCCTGGCGGTAGCCTCAAGTTGTTCACAATAAGGCTCCATTCACACGTCCTGTTTTTCTTTCCTGATTCTATCCTGATTTTTTCAGGACCCATTGAAATGAATGGATCCAGATCAGGATCAGGATCGAATCAGGAAAGAAAAAGAGGACGTGTGAATGGAGCCTAAGACTCTCTATCTATTACATTATTTGCTTTGTTTGCATGCCTACATACCGCTTCTCTGGAAAAGAGACACACAAGCTTATCTCCTTTCCAAAAGAAAGGGAATACTCATTGTCTCATACCAGAGATCCCTCTCTTTCTGGGTAACTACCCTTTAACCCTTTCTACCCCGGAGGTTATTTAATTTTTTGTTTTGCACTCATTGCCTTCCTAGAGCCATAATGCTTTTATTTTTCCATTCACATAGCCGTATAAGAGACACATAGCTTGTTTTTTGCGGGACAACTTGTACTTTCCAATGCCACCATATAATATTGCATATGATGATATCTGAGTCTCACTTCCTTTCTGGGAATATATCCCTTGGTTGAACTTGATAGACTTATGTCCATCAACCATATTATCTATGTCACTATGTAGTGGGAAGCAGAAAAAAAATTCCAAATGGGGGGGAATTGGAAAAAAAGCAACTCCGTCACAGATTTAAATGCTTTTTTTATTTACGAAGTGCGATATGCCATAAAACTGACCAGTTACTTTCATTCTCCAGGTCAGTACGAATCTGGTGATACCTTATATGTGTATTTTTTCTTGCATTTTGATACTGATTAGAGATGAGCGAACGTGCTCGAAACGAGCACTGTACCGAAAAGCTACAGGGGTCAGAATATGGCAATGAAAAAATCAAACTGATTTTTTTTCAAGGTTTTTATTATTATATCAGTATTAGAGATGAGCGAACGTGCTCGAAATGAGGAGGACGGAAGCGGCTGCCTGCGCCCATGCGAGCGCAGGGGAGCCGAGCTTTACAGTGCTTTCGAGCACGTTCGCTCATCTCTAATACTGATATAATAATAAAAACCTTGAAAAAAAATCAGTTTGATTTTTTCATTGCCATATTCTGACCCCTGTAGCTTTTTTGTAGTTATGTGTATAGAGCTTTGTGAGGGCTCATTTTTTGCAGGGTCATCTGTATTTTTCAATCATACCATTCTAGGATGTATATGACTTTTTGGTCACATTTTATTTAATTTTTGTGGGAAATTAAGCAACCAAAAACGTAGAATTGGCCATTATGACATTTTTTTCAGTTTTGTAGTTTGCTGTATGGGGGAAATATTTTTATATTTTTATAGTATGGCTGTTTTCGCATGTTGTTATACCTATGATATGTATTTTTTTAATTTTTTATCTTTTTTGGGCTTCATTCACACGACCGTATTTTGTTTCCGTGTCCGTTACGTTTTTTTTGCGGACCGTATGCGGAACCATTCATTTCAATGGGTCCGCAAAAAAAACGGAAGGTACTCCGTGTGCATTCCGTTTCCGTATGTCCGTATTTCCGTTCCGCAAAAAAGATAGAACATGTCCTATTCTTGTCCGTTTTGCTGACAAGGATAGGCATTGTTACAATGGATGCAAAAAAACGGAAACACGGATGCCATACGGAACGTCATCCGTTTTTTTTTGCGGATCCGCAATTTGCGGACCGCAAAACACATACGGTCGTGTGAATTAAGCCTTATTTTTATTTTGGGGACGGGGGGATTTGATTTTTTGTATATTTATTTTATTTTTTTTTTAAACTTTATTTTTATTTACACTTTTTTTATAGTTCTCATAGGAAACTATAACAAGCAATCATTAGATTGCTATTGTCATAGACTCCAATAAATTAGCACTGCTTTAGAAAACACTATGCAGCAGCCTCTTCTCATTCTTAATGACAGGGGCGGTTGCATACATGCTCCACCTCCTCTGATCGCTTCCAGAGGGATGACCATGGCATCCTAAGGGTTAAATGTCCGTGACCGGCATTATTACCAGGTGTAGACATGAGCTGTGGGTGTCTGATGTATGAAACCTGCAGCAGAGCCTATATGGATCTGTCTCCATCCTGCACCACAACAGCTAACAACAGATAACGCTGTTGTGGTGCAGGATGGTGACTTGGTGCAGGATGGTGACTTGGTCACCCATGGCTACAGAAAGCCTATGGTGACCAACTCCCTCCTGCACTACAACAGCTTCCATCCACGGCATGTAAAACAGGCTGTTCCCTATGGCCAATTTTTAAGATTGAGAAGGATTAATAGTCTGGAAGCAGACTACCTAGCTCAGGCCAAAGAACTAAAAGAGCGCCTATTAGCAAGAGGATACCCTTCCGAGGTGTTGCATCGGACTATGCTTGAGGTATTAAGATTTTCACAGGAAGATCTGTTGTTTAAAAGAACTACTGATACAAAGACAAAGAACAAGCAAAACATTTTTCCTTCAAGTATATCCCCATGGCAGACACGATACAGCAGGTGATTAATCACAATTGGAATATTTTGAGTAGAGATAACCCTCTGAGGGATATTACCCAACAAAAACCTATCATCGCATTCAGGCGGAGTCACACTTTAAAGGACAGGCTGGTACGGAGTAGATAGATAGATAGGAAACCCAGGATGTGGATTAGGGACTTTGTACCTAGAGGTAATCATAGATGTGGGAGCTGCTCGTTTTGCCAGTATAACTTACAGAGTAAATCACTGCATTTTGGTGGCATTGAACATAATGTTACACAGCTGATCACTTGTAGGACAAAATATGTTGTATATATGATAACATGCCCCTGAGGTTTATTTTATATAGGAAAAATGATCAGACCCCTTTTCGAAAGAATTAGGGAGCACTTTAGTTCTGTTGTGTCAGGTAAAGGATGTCCTCGTTTAATCGAACATGTAAGACAGATCCATATAGGCAACGCTAGGACTCTTTCATTTGAAGGGATAGAAACAATTCCCAATATGCCCAGAGGGGGCAGCAGACATACAGCATTACTTCGTAGAGAAGCCTGCTGGATCATTAGAACCAATGCACTAGGAACGCTAGGTCTGAATGATAAAAATGATTTGAGTGTATTCCTTTAAGCATTAGTTGGTCGCACATCTGCATTTATATGGTTATATACATGTTTTTAATAGTCTGAGCAGCTAGTGCAACCCCTACCCCCCTTGCTGCTTGTGCTCATGTCAGCTGGGGGCCAGCACTCCTGCTTAAGAGATGATGCACTTGCTTCAGGAGTCTAGAGAGGCCAGAGGAAGCGCATCTCGCGCAAAACGGCCATCGCCGCTCTGCAGCACTTGTGTAGTGTTACCTCACCCCTGCCACTTTATACGTAAGTCTGTCTTTTTTGGACTGGATTTTTCGGGTGAGTGCCATCTTCATTTCTTCTCAAAAGATATTAATTTGAATTTCTTTCCCAGAAACCCAGAGGGGCATTGCCTGGCCTAAAATACTCTGCACACATACTACACATACTTGGCACTCTCTGTAATGAGAAAGAGTACCCCCCCCAGACAAGGCACAAAATATTATATACTGGCATTGTAAGCCAGTCAATGCCCCTCTGGGTTTCTGGGAATATATATGAAAATTAGTACGTCTGCTGACATCAAATAGGTTTAAGAAAACTAATTTGAATATCCCAGAAACTCAGAGGGACATTGCCTGGCCTATAATACTCTGCACACATGCTACACATAATAAGTGCCCTCCGTAATGAGAAAAAGTACCACCCAGACAGTGCATATATATTGCCCAGAAAACCCAGAGTAGCATACTAGTTTATCCCTCTCTCATTTTGCACATCTTCTAGCAGTCCATGTACCATAGAAGTAAATCTATGACAGCTATGAGCTGCTATAAATCTGCACTATAATGTACACAAGTTAGCTTAAATTATAGTATATCTATTTAGCCTTGGAGACCCCTTCTACTGCTAAGCACCATCCATTTTTTTGAAAGTGTCAAAAGGGTGCAAAATTGGAAAATATCACAGATTTATGCACAAAATTTGGCTCTGGCAAAAACTTTAACATTTTCTACAGCAGAAAACTGGCATAAGTAGATTAATAAATTCCACCAAACTGTTTACTAAGTCCTGGGCCATATAGAAAGGTTTTGTAGCACACGTAAATGATTTTAACTGCACAAGGACAGTCCATAAGTTTGCATGCGACTCAAGGTTTTTCTGTGGGTTTTAGCTGTAGCTTGATGGAAAAAATTAGTTGTGCTACAAAAAGTTTTTATGTAAACTAGACCTTAGTTCAGATATAATTTTAGGCCAATTACTCATAAAGGATTTATACATTTGCTATATGGTTGATTTAATTTTGTTGTTTAGCTTTGATACTAATTGCATTATGAGGTTTATTTATGCATATATCCATCCTAGGTTTATTTGATATTGACATCTGTCCTCACCTGATACTTTTGTGTTTTAATTAAAAGCTAAGCACACATCTGCATCATCTTTTAAATTGCTGTAATGGATCTAAATTAAATAAATTAAGCAGTTTAATATCCCACAGTTTGGCATCTACAGCTTCTATGCAGATGTTTCTAGATGAAAATATTCTAAAAGTCAACACTGTGCGAAGTTTGATGCAGCAGTTATGTGTCAGTTCTTCTTCCATTAGCTCACCTTCAAACAGTAGAAGAATGAGCAGAAGCAAGGGAGTAAGGGTGCCCATACACTTTAGATAGATGCTTGTAAGGTGACAGCTATTCCTTTACAAGGACAGATTGACCAGGCAAATATCAGGAACCAACAGTTTGTTCCTGGTAATTGCCAGATAATGAGCAGACTTTAGAGCTGCACTTACATGCTGCAATCACCTCCACCATACAGATTCATTAGGGAGCATTTATTATGCCATAATTATGTTATGATGCCTCTGAATGCCAAAAATTGTCAAAAAGTTTGAAAGTTGTCCAACTTGTGCAACATGTTGCAGCTTTTTGGGGCACATTTATTAAGACTGGCATTTTAGATGCTGGCCTTAATAACCCCTATACCGGACGGTGGATCTGCCGGAGTTATGAAGAGACTCAGGCCTTTACGTAACTTCGGCGGATCCTCCTAAAACAGGCGTAGTTAATGGTAAATGCGATGGGCCTGCCAGACCAGCCCCTTCCCCACCACACCCCCTTTTTTAGACCTGGCTTGAGCGGGGAGAAGTTGCAGATTGCGGTGCAATCTGTGCTAGATATACACCTAAATTAGACATATTTCTGTTTGATAAATGACCCTCTTTGTTTTTTCCACCCCAGTTTTCACTTTTCCAAACAATGAGTGGGCATAGCTGGCCTGGTACATTTTTATAGTCTATGCCAGGAAACTGGAATAAATTATACCTGATCATACCTAATGCATAGATGTTTCACAACTATTAAGAGATGTGCACCTCTTAAAAATTGAGTAGAATCTGATTTTAAGGGGGACAGATTAAGATTGATGTGTAAAATGCTGGCCTTAATAAATCTCCCACATTGTTTCTGGGCAGCTGATACCTATTAACTCATGGCAATCTACTGCCCAGAAGCAATCATTTTGGGTGCAGCGTGAACGGTGTTTTCACCAGATGAATGAGCATTAGGGCTCACGCACACGAACGTGTGCCGCCTGTGCTGCGGGCTGCATACGGCCGGTCCGCAATAAACGGGCACCGGCCGCGTGCAGCCCACATCACGGATCGTGGACCCATTCACTTCAATGGGTCCGCGATCCGGGAGATGTGCAGCGGAGGCATGGATCAGAACACCACGGAAGAACTACGGTGTGCTTCCGTGGTGTTTCTGGCCATGCCTCCGCATCGCAAAAAAGTAGCGCAAGCACTACTTCTTTGCCGTGCGGACCCTCGGATGTGGATCGCGGACCCCATTCAAGTGAATGGGTCCGTGATCCACATGCGGTGGCCCCACGGTCAGTTTGTGGCAGCATGGGCATGGCTGGCACACGTTCGTGTGCATGAGGCCTTAACTTGATCATTGAGTGATCAGTTGCACTTTTACAGGGAGCAATTATCTGGAAGAAGCATTCTTATTTGCATTCCCATCAGCCTCTTAATCGTCCTGTGTAAAACGGCCTTAACATGCTGCCAGACTCTTTATCTGCCATACGAACAAAGAATTAGACATGCTGAAATCCAACATCCAGTTCTTCTTTCCTCCATATGCCATCAGGGACAGGTTGGTACACCCACACATGTTATCACATATGACAAACAGAAAAAGAGAAATACAAAAAAAAAAGTAATCACTGAAGCCTTTAGATAGTTTTGCATATGAAAAAAATCTTGCACCCCTTTTAACCAACTTCTTCATCGTGCCCATCTTCACCAGACTTTGGGTTGTAATGAGACAATAGACAGATCTCATTTTCTGGCTTGTAATTCTTCGTGTCTGTGCCACTATTTTCATTTAATAAACTTTGTATCAGAAAGGACATTTCACATTGTCTCAGAACATTTGTCCCATAACATTAACTAAACTTACAATTTAAACAGACAAAACTTGTGTCATTTATTGTACTTTTATATCAGGATAAGCTTTGCATCACTTAACTCATACCTCTCCTTTATTTCCCCAAAAGCAAAAATGTCTGCCTGTTTCCATCCCTACAAATGTATCTCTTTCTCTCTCTCTCTTACTGTCTCTCTCTTCCTCCAAAAAGTCAAAGTTTAAACCCATTGTCACTAACAGTTACATCGATTACTCCAGTTTTCATCATAAAAAATGGCTAAACAACATTCCCTACAGCCAATACAAGAGAATCCAAAGAAATTGTATCAACAATGACGATTATAAAACGCAAGCCAAAATTCTAAACAAAAGATTTAAGGGGAAAAAAACTACCCTAAAAACATAGTATCTAATGCATATAAAAAATGTGCACGAATTTCCCAAGATGAATGCCTCAAACCCCGTACAAAAAATGACACATTTGACAATATTAACCTAATTACCTAAATATAGTACTTCTAATAACCAAATCCGCAAGATCTTAACCAAATACTGGTATATACTGCAACAGGACCCATACCTGTTAAAATACTTGTCCAGTAAACCCAGAATCACGTATCGGAGAGCCCCCACCCTAAGGAACCTAATTGCTCCGAGCAAGCTACGACAACATCAAAAATCCCCAAAACAAGCAAGGGCACTACAGAAAACAGGGAGCTTCAGATGCAACAAAAAACGATGCCTCTGCTGCAAAACAATAACACATGGGAAGAGTAACTTTATTTCCAACTCAAATGGTACCAGCTTTACAATTAAACACCACCTTAATTGCCAATCTTCCTACGTGATATATTTAATAGAATGTAGTTGCGGCCTACAGTATATAGGCCGCACCACACAACCCCTTCACTGTAAGTTAAATCAGCATAGGTATAATATACAGCGCCTCTACAATAAACACAGTTTATCTCAACACTGTGCTTCCACTATTGAGAAACAACAGCACCCGTTTCATATCACTCCCATAGACCACATCCCTTACAATCCCCACAACAGATTTGACAGACTCCAAAAGAGGGAAGTATATTGGATATATCAGTTAAACACACTAACCCCATATGGGCTAAATGAGATAACCGAAACAATAATCTAATCCAGACCCTACCAACATAACCGACTTGCCCTCACTCCTAGTCTTATCTACTTCATCTACATAATCTCTTCCATCAGCAAGAGACCGGATAATAAAGGATTGAAAAATATTTACCCTCTTAATATCCCAATATACGCTACCCATCATAAAAATGACGTGTGTATCCCAATATATGCTACCCATCATGAAAAATGACTTGTGTATCTTTGATCACCGCTATAATTTCAGAGACCATCCTTTTGTTGCTGAATGAAGAAAAATCTCCTCCACCCCATGTAACCAATACCTTGGCACTGGTACATCGCTCCCGATCGTTATCCCTACTATAGTGGAACCACCGATGCCAGAGTTTTCACAGGGGAAAAAAAAACTATTGCGAGATTTCAGAACATACATACCTCTGATCCCTCGATAGCAATGCTTGGACCCACACCTCCGATATCATGTTGCAGATACTCACCAATATTACTGGTTTTGTCACCTTGTCTGTGCATACGCATCCTCCCCTCCATTCCCCCTCCACCCCTCTCTCCCTGCGTTTAAACGATTCACTAAGTTGACACATCGATTGATACATTCTGTATACAAAGAAATGACAAATTACCAAAATTAATAGATACTCCAATATAATAAAGAAACAGACTAATTAATAACCAATAAATATTTTAATGAAATAGAAAAATAGACTGACTAATTCATCTAATGATAATGAGCCTGTTAAAATAATAAAATATAGGAGTGATTAAAAAGAAACCGTAATGATTAAAACTAATGCTGGCAAGGAATAAGGATATGAAATATCCTGGCAATGTACTGACATAAGATTTACTGATATATTTTTAAACTCTTTTACTTGTTTTATGTGTTTACTTTGTGGTTTTATCTTTATTTGTTATAATCATGTTGTACCCACACTACGGCATCTGACAGCCCAGCTGCCGAACATTCTGAAAAACTTTAACCAGTCTCATCTTGTAACTATTTCCCCCTATGCCTACATGTAGATGATTACGTATCCCCTTCCTCCTCCCTCTCTCACATGCAAGGCATCTCCGTGTCCACTATCTCCTCGTTACTTCTATCCATCTCCGAGACCGGACACCCCCAACCCGCCCCCCGCCACCCCCACTCTCTTCTATGCGCCAAAAAGCCACCCTTAAATTTAAAAATTCTCTGGCTTGTCTGTAACAAAGTATGTATAATTGTCCTGATGAAGGGGGGCGTTGACTGCCAATAAAAACAATCTTTCACCGACACCACTTTTGCATGGTGAAGAATCCTCCTTGACAGCGTCTCTCAAGACGATCCTTGTATTCTGCTTTTTCCCCTCTTCTACCCCATTTTGGAAACTACCATACATCCACAAAGTATGGGAGTGCAGCATTTTGATGCCACAAATATCTTGCAGAAATTAATACAAAGCAGAGCGCACAATAAAAATTGCAATTTTTAGACAGATATGGCATTTCAGTGTCCAACATGCTTTGCCTATCTGCTACCATCTCAGACTCTCACCAGACTACTTCAAATTGCCATAAACATGGGCGTAAAATGCTATATTGGTACATGGCAGAGCTCAGAAGGGAAGGAGCCCTATTTGGCTTTTGGAGTGTGGTTTTGTCTAAAATACTGCAGATGCTTTTATAATGCTATCTATAATGTGGGTCCATTGTAAGACACATTTTTAACAATTTTATATACTGTATTTAGGCTAAAAAAATTAGGAACTCTAAAGACAAACAGAAGAAATAATCTTGATATAAAATATATCAAACAATTAAAATTCCAAACAACAATAACAAGCAAAATTAGAGTTGTATAACTTACCTCAGCCTGCTTTGCAACTTGCTCATTAGCTGAGAATAAAACATTAATTTGGATCATTAATTTATCTCCTTAACGAGAATGCTTAGTAAGACATTTGGTACTTAAAGCACCATCCTAAACTAATTTATCTTACCTAATAATCATAGGTCATCTATTCAGAAAAGTCTCCAAAATCTCAACAGGACCCAATCATCCATCAAACTTTGAAATGAATCACAAGCAACCTCATCAAACAAACTGTCACATTTAAGTCATTGTAATCCATAATGTCAAAAGGTCCAGAATGCGGATGGCCACAACTTCAGAGTTGAGCATCAGAATCAATTGTGGTAATATTTTCTAAATCACTCTTCATTTATTACATGCACAGGAAATGCATCAAGGATAGTTTTGCAATTAAGAATTTAGTTACTTACTTTTTCCTGTTTCCAAGGCTTCGTTTCATGATTTTTAAAATAGCAGCTGTGTATAGGATAATAGAATTTTATACTAGAATACTCAATGTTCTAGACAGAAGTTATAAAGAGAAAGCAATGTCATTGTTTGCACGACATGCCTTTTTACTGGAGAAAGTATTAAAAACCTATGAGTGTTTCAGTTAGTTGGAAATCCACAGGAGTTCTTTTTATGATTGAATGTAGGTTTCCCTTTATCATCTCCTTTCCATTTCTGGGGCAATCTGTTCTGCCAGGGACATCCTGCTGGGGCTTGGTCCCAATTCACAATGAATGCTGCAACGTCGCAGTGAGGCTTAAAATTTTAACACTTGCTCTTAAAAAAGTAGATATGCAGGACTTATAATATTTGTGCGGTAATATAACAGATTAAAAATGTGAACATTTAAAAGCTTTCGTGTTATTATTTGCTAATGAAGGTGTGACTGGCTACACATTTCCCCTGTTATGACCATAATGCACTATTATATAGTCAACCATGTAAGACAAATAGTTGTGGGTTTGGGGGAGTCAACGCTTTGCTAGCTTCAACTCATACAAATTTACAATAGACAATGTCTAAGATAGGGGTAGATATCTTTAGGTACAGAGATCTAAGCAATACAAATGTCCTGTTTTCACACAGAAGAGAAGCAACCATATTTAGCTCACAGTCTGCTCTTATACATGGTGCTCACCATGTTTTTTTTTATCAATTTTGGTGAAGACAAGGAACTCAAAGCTGCAGTTTGGATTTGCCATCTCAGAATTTAGTGTTGCAAATCTGCAGTAATGTACAGTTCCAGCAACATAAATTCACTTTTTAGCAATTCTCATTCACACATAGTAGAGAAAAGCTACAGATGGAAGTGACCTGTTACCGATTCTAAATCTGCAGTATGTCAATTTATATCAATAAAAAGATTGAAATCTGCATATTTTCTAAAGAGTCCAATGCAATAAGTTAGGTCAGACACAAGGCTCTGATGATTGGATTTTCCCACTTGAGCATTTGATGCCCATTCATGTATTGGAGAGAACTAATACCCACAAATGCATCTCGATAAATTAAAATATCATTGAAAAGCTAATTTATTTCAGTAATACATTTCAAAAACTCATATATTATATACAAGTGCATCTCAATAAATTAGAATATCATCCAAAAGTTTTTTTTTCAGTAATTCAATTAAAAAAGTGAAACACATATATTATTGTAACGGGGAGCCGGCGGCGCGCTTCCCCTCTGCCGTGCCGCCGGTCTCCCAGGAGTGTGCCGGAGCGAGGACGCAGGATGCGTCCTCGTCTCCATGACGACACTCACAGGAGAGGGTCCGGCACGCGCACTGATACAGCGCGTCCGGCGTCCTCCCCGCCCCCCTAGTAAACGAGCAGGCGGGGACATCTGAGCGCTGGTCTGGGCAACCAGCGCTCAGAACATTTATTATATACCTGGTTTTGGGTCATGTGGCCACATGACCAAATTTGGTGCATATTTGAGCGCTGGTCACGTTTGGCCAGCGCTCGGTATGCAAATGAGGTCATGTGACGCTGGCCCCATCACATGACCCAGTGGAGGGCTATTTAAAGCCACTAGTTGTCCTCCCTAATCGCCTGTGATTAGCGTTACTACTTTGATCAGTGCTTGTGCGACCTTGTGTTTGATTGCTGTTTGACCCTGACCTTGGACTTGGACTTCGACCTCTCTTTGCTTCACCCCCGGTATTGACGTTATCTCCTGTGTATGACCCGGCTTGCTGACTATTCTGATATTGTGTTTGTTTCGTCTGTGTTTGTCTCTCCAATTGTTCCCTGTTCCTCCCTGTGCACTTATACAGAGCAGGGACCGTCACCGTGGTTGTCCGCGGCCGCCTAGGGCCGACTGAGGCAAGCAGGCAGGGAGAGAACGGGGGGGGGGGTATTCAGTACAGGGCGCACCTTCCCTTGTCTCCCCCGTGACAGAATCACAGGCCATACTAAATGGAGCCGTTGCGAGTTCTCACGGATCATATAGGTGACATGGCTCAGATGATCCAGGATCTGGCCGAGAGAATCCAACACCAGGAGCAGCTGCAAACTGCACCCGCAGCCGCTCCCTCCATTATTGAACCCCATATAAGGTTGCCCGATCGGTTTGTGGGTAACCGAAAAACTTTCCGTTCTTTCCAGGAAAGTTGTAAATTATATTTTCGTTTACGCCCACACTCCTCGGGTTCTGAGCAGCAGCGGGTAGGAATTATTATTTCCTTGCTGCAAGGGGATCCGCAGGAGTGGGCTTTCTCATTGCCATCTGACTCCCCATGTCTGTTGTCTGTGGAGGCCTTTTTCCAGGCCTTAGGTCTTTTGTATAAAGAACCAGACTGGGCCACTGTAGCAGAAACTCAGCTCAGGAACATTCAGCAGGGAAACCGCCCAGTAGAGGATTACTGTGCAGAGTTCAGGAAGTGGTGTGTCTCCTCTGGGTGGAATGACCCAGCTTTGAGAAGCCAGTTTAGGGTGGGGCTGTCAGACCAACTCAAGGATCTTCTGGTTAGTTATCCTACTCCTGACTCCCTAGAGACGAGCATGACTTTAGCTATTAAGCTGGATCGACGGGTGAGAGAAAGACAGAGGGAACGATCTAGTACTCCTCAAGCTGTCGTCCTGCCTGAGTTTCCTCCTCTGAGTCCACCTCCTGCCAAGGTCCCGGAGTCCATGCAGTTAGGAGGTATCCTTAAAAACCAAAGACGTTTAAAGGGAGCCTGCTTCTACTGCGGTGAGGTGAACCACTGGCTCCAGCAGTGTCCAAAACTTCTGCCCTCTAGGAGATCTCCGGTGGGAAGTAAGGTAACCCCAGCAGTGGTAAGGAGAAAGATTTTAGTACCCATCTCCATTGCATATGATCAATTCAGGGGTTCTGGAAAGGCTTTTGTTGACTCTGGTTCTGCTGCTAATTTTATTAATTTTGATTTTGTACAGTCTGTAGGTTTACCGATGGTCCCTTTAAGGGAGGGTATTCAAATTATCGCCCTCGACTCCACCCCCCTAAATAATGGGAGGATCGAGTTCTGTACTCCTAGTGTGACCCTGACGGTTGGGATTTCGCATTCCGAAAAATGTGTTTTTTAGGTCTTGAAGAATTTACCTGCTGACCTAGTTCTTGGTTTACCTTGGTTGCAGGACCACAATTCTGTAATCAATTGGTCAACAGGTGAATTAGAAAAATGGGGGCTGAATTGTGACAAGTGTTGCAAATCTGTATTGCAGTTGGGAGGTACTACTGAGTCTCTTTTCTTACCTGAGTACATCAACGATTTTTCGGACGTTTTCTCCATGTCCGAGACTGAGTTCCTCCCTCCTCACCGGCAATATGATTGTGCCATCGATATTATTGAGGGGTCCAGATATCCCAAGGGCCGTATCTATAATCTCTCTACTCCAGAGCATCAGTCTATGAGGGATTATCTCAAGGAGAGTCTGGCCAAGGGTCACATCCGGCCTTCTGTTTCTCCCATGGGGGCAGGATTTTTCTTTGTCGGAAAAAAGGATGGAGGGTTGAGGCCCTGTATTGATTACAGGGAACTCAATAAAATTACTGTTAAAAACAGGTACCCGCTGCCCCTTATTCCTGATTTGTTGAATCAGGTTCAGGGTGCTTGTTGGTTTACTAAGCTAGATCTGAAGGGGGCGTACAACCTGATCAGAATCCGTGAGGGTGATGAATGGAAAACTGCCTTTAATACCCCGGAGGGTCATTATGAGTACCTAGTAATGCCCTTCGGGTTAAGCAATGCTCCTGCGGTGTTCCAAAATTTTGTCAATGACATTTTTAGACCATTTATTGGAAAATTTGTAATTGTCTATATTGATGACATCTTGATTTTTTCTACAGACTGGGAGAGTCACGTATCTCACACCAGGCAAGTGCTGGAGGTGTTGCGTGAGAACAAGTTGTTTGTCAAAGGGGAGAAGTGTATCTTTGGTGTTCAGGAAGTGACCTTTTTGGGATACATTCTCACCCCTTTTTCCTTCAAAATGGACCCGGGTAAGGTACAGGCCATTGTAGATTGGGTGCGACCTTCCTCTCTGAAGGCGCTCCAGCGATTTCTGGGTTTTACTAATTTCTATCGGAAATTTATCAAAAATTTTTCTGTTATAGCCAAACCCATTACGGATTTGACCCGCAAGGGAGCTGATTTAGTCAACTGGTCCCCTGCAGCTATTGAAGCTTTTGAAAAGCTAAAGCGGTTTTTTGTTGATGCTCCTGTGCTGATCCAGCCTAATCAAAATAAGCCGTTTGTAGTTGAGGTGGATGCATCTGAAGATGGTGTGGGGGCAGTACTGTCCCAGGGGTCTTCCACCTTAACTAATCTCAAGCCATGCGCCTTCTTCTCCCGCAAGTTCTCTCCTGCCGAGAGAAACTATGACATTGGTAATAGGGAGTTACTAGCAATCAAGTGGGCATTTGAGGAATGGCGTCATTTCTTAGAAGGGGCATTACACCGCATTACGGTCCTCATGGATCATAAGAATTTGATGTTTCTGGAATCTGCTAAGCGATTGAATCCCAGACAGGCGAGGTGGGCTTTGTTCTTTACTCGTTTTGACTTTTGTGTTACCTTCAGGCCCGGAAGCAAGAACATTAAGGCCGATGCCTTATCCCGAAGTTTCCAGGCGTATCAGCCTCCTGACGTCCCTCCTGAGCCCATCCTGCCAGCTGACATCATCGTAGCCGCTACCTCATCTGATCTCGCTTCTGAAATCTCGGCAGGACAACATCTTGCTCCCACTGGTACTCCCAAGGACAAGTTATTTGTGCCAGCTCATTTGCGGTTGCGACTGCTGGGTGAGTGCCATAGCTCTGTTTTATGTGGACATCCTGGTATCAATGCCACCAAGGAGTTGGTCTCTAGGCAGTATTGGTGGTCGTCAATCTCCAGAGATGTTCAGGCTTTTGTAACTGCGTGCAATACTTGTGCCAGGTCCAAGAATCCCAAGACTCGGCCTATGGGTGAGTTGCGTCCATTACCCATACCTGGTAGACCTTGGTCACATCTGTCCATGGACTTCATCACGGATTTGCCATGCTCTGAGGGTAAAACCGTGATTCTTGTAGTGGTGGACAGATTCAGCAAGATGTGTCACTTTATTCCTTTGTGTAAATTACCCTCTGCAAAGGTTTTGGCTTCCGTATTTATGGACCACATAGTTAAACTACACGGTGTTCCTGAGAATATTGTTTCTGACAGGGGGGTGCAGTTTGTGTCTAAATTCTGGAGGGCCTTCTGTAAGAAGATTGATATTTCCTTATCCTTTTCGTCAGCCTTTCATCCAGAGACCAATGGTCAGACTGAACGTCTTAATCAGTCCGTTGAGCAATATCTCAGATGTTATGTTGCTGATAACCAGCATGTGTGGGCCAGATTCCTGTCTCTAGCCGAGTTCGCGATTAATAACCGTGTGAATTCGTCTTCTGGGGTATCGCCGTTTTTCTGCAACATGGGGTTTCATCCGCGCTTTGGCTCCTTTTCTCCAGCTGTTTCGGCGGTCCCAGAGGCCAATGCTCTCTCTCAGGAACTGTGCACAGTTTGGGCACAGGTTCAGTTGAACCTGGAAAGAGCCCAAAGGATTCAAAAAACTAAGGCCGATAAGAAACGTTCTAAGGGTGTGAATTTCAAGGAGGGGGACATGGTATGGTTGTCAACTAAAAATCTACGTATGAAAGTACCATCCTATAAGTTTGCGCCTCGCTTCATTGGTCCATACAGGATCACCAAGGTGATCAATCCGGTGTCGTTTGAATTGTGTTTACCTGACTCCCTTCGTGTTCACAATGTTTTTCATATGTCTTTGCTTAAGCGTTATGTTGCTCCCGCTGGTCCAGAGGAACTGCCCCCGCCTCCGGTTGAGGTGGAGGGACAAGTGGAGCACGAGATTCATAGAATCATTGACGTTAGGAAAGTCCGGAATTCCTTCCAGTACCTTGTACACTGGAGGGGATTTGGGCCTGAGGACAGATCTTGGGTACTGCTGAGCAGGATGCATGCAGACGCACTTGTTAGGAGTTTTCATCGACAGCATCCTGAAAAGCCGGTTCCTCCAGCTAAGGGTCCGGTGGCCCCTCGTGAAGGGGGGGTACTGTAACGGGGAGCCGGCGGCGCGCTTCCCCTCTGCCGTGCCGCCGGTCTCCCAGGAGTGTGCCGGAGCGAGGACGCAGGATGCGTCCTCGTCTCCATGACGACACTCACAGGAGAGGGTCCGGCACGCGCACTGATACAGCGCGTCCGGCGTCCTCCCCGCCCCCCTAGTAAACGAGCAGGCGGGGACATCTGAGCGCTGGTCTGGGCAACCAGCGCTCAGAACATTTATTATATACCTGGTTTTGGGTCATGTGGCGCTGGCCACGCCACATGACCAAATTTGGTGCATATTTGAGCGCTGGTCACGTTTGGCCAGCGCTCGGTATGCAAATGAGGTCATGTGACGCTGGCCCCATCACATGACCCAGTGGAGGGCTATTTAAAGCCACTAGTTGTCCTCCCTAATCGCCTGTGATTAGCGTTACTACTTTGATCAGTGCTTGTGCGACCTTGTGTTTGATTGCTGTTTGACCCTGACCTTGGACTTGGACTTCGACCTCTCTTTGCTTCACCCCCGGTATTGACGTTATCTCCTGTGTATGACCCGGCTTGCTGACTATTCTGATATTGTGTTTGTTTCGTCTGTGTTTGTCTCTCCAATTGTTCCCTGTTCCTCCCTGTGCACTTATACAGAGCAGGGACCGTCACCGTGGTTGTCCGCGGCCGCCTAGGGCCGACTGAGGCAAGCAGGCAGGGAGAGAACGGGGGGGGGGGTATTCAGTACAGGGCGCACCTTCCCTTGTCTCCCCCGTGACAATTATATAGAATAATTACAGTGATCTTTTTCAAGTGTTTATTTATGTCAATGTTGATGATTATGGCTTATAGCCAAGGAAAACCCAACATTCATTATCTCAGAAAATTAGAATATTATATTAGACCAACTGTAAAAAAATTTTAAACACAGAAATGTTGGCCAAATGAAAAGTATGTACAGTAAATGCACTCAATACTTGGTTGGGGCTCCTTTTGCTTGAATGACTGCATCAATGCGTCGTGGCATGTAGGTGATCAGCCTGTTGCACTGCAGAGGTGTTATGGAAGCCCAGGTTGCTTTGATAGCAGCCTTCAGCTCATCTGCATTGTTGGGTCAGGTGTCTCTCATCTTCCTCTTGACAATACCCCATAGACTATCTAGGGTTAATGTCAGGCGAGTTTGCTGGCCAATCAAGCACAGTGAAACACTGTGGTTTTTAAACCAGGTATTTGTACTTTTGGCAGTGTGGACAGGTGCCAAGTCCTGCTTGAAAATAAAAATTCCATCTCCTAAAAGCTTGTCGGCAGAGGGAAACATGAAGTGCTTTAAAATTTCCTGGTAGACAGCTGCACTGACTTTGGTCTTGATAAAGCACAGTGGACCTAAACCAGCAGATGACATGGCTCCCCAAACCATCACTGATTGTGGAAACTTCACACTAGACCTTCAGCAGCTTGGATTGCGTCCCTCTCCACTCTTCCTCCAGACTCTGGGACCTTGATTTCCAAATGAAATGCAAAATTTACTTTAATCTGAGAACACCACCTTTGACCACTGAGCAACAGTCCAGTTCTTTTTCTCCTTGGCCCAGGTAAGACGCTTCTGGCATTGTCTATTGGTCATGAGTGGCTTGACACATGGAATGCAACACTTGTAGCCCATGTCCTGGATATGTCTATGTGTGGTGGCTCTTGAAGCACTGACTCCAGCAGCAGTCCACTTCTTGTGAATCTCCCCCAAATTTAGGACAGGCCTTTTCTTAACAATCCTATCAAGGCTGCGGTTCTCCCTGTTGCTTGTGCACCTTTTTCCACCACCCTTTTTCCTTCCACTCAACTTTCCATTAATATGCTTTGATACAGCACTCTGTGAACAGCCAGCTTCTTTAGCAATGAACTTTTGTGGCTTACCCTAATTATGGAGTGTGTCAGTGACAGCCTTCTGGACATCTGTCAAGTCAGCAGTCTTCCCCATATGTCAAGTTCTCTACCGGGCTTCCAGAGACCAATGGCTTGGGGCAAGAGTAACACAGGAAGTTGCAGGGACCTGTAATGCAGCAGGAACAGCTGGAACTTGTAGTGCAGCAGGAACAGCTAGGCCTTGTAGTGTAGCAGGAACAGCTAGGACTTGTAGTGCAGCAGGAACAGCTGAGACTTGTAGTGCAGCAGGAACAGCTGAGACTCGTAGTGCAGCAGAAACAGCTAAGACTTGTAGTGCAGCAGGAACAGCTGAGACTTGTAGTGTAGCAGGAACAGCTGAAACTTGTAGTGCAGCAGGAACAGCTGAGACTTGTAGTGCAGCAGGAACAGCTGAGACTCGTAGTGCAGCAGGAACAGCTGAGACTCGTAGTGCAGCAGGAACAGCTAAGACTTGTAGTGCAGCAGGAACAGCTGAGACTTGTAGTGCAGCAGGAACAGCTAAGACTTGTAGTGTAGCAGGAACAGCTGAAACTTGTAGTGTAGCAGGAATAGCTGAGACTTGTAGTGCAGCTGGAAAAGGTGAAACTTGTAGTGTAGCAGGAACAGCTGAGACTTGTAGTGCAGCAGGAACAGCTGAGACTTGTAGTGCAGCAGGAACAGCTAGGCCTTGTAGTGTAGCAGGAACAGCTAGGACTTGTAGTGCAGCAGGAACAGCTGAGACTTATAGTGCAGCAGGAACAGCTGAGACTTGTAGTGTAGCAGGAACAGCTAAGACTTGTAGTGCAGCAGGAACAGCTGAGACTTGTAGTATAGCAGGAACAGCTGAAACTTGTAGTGCAGCAGGAACAGCTGAGACTTGTAGTGCAGCAGGAAAAGGTGAAACTTGTAGTGCAGCAGGAACAGCTGAGACTTGTAGTGCAGCAGGAACAGCTGAGACATGTAGTGCAGCAGGAACAGCTAAGACTTGTAGTGCAGCAGGAACAGCTAGGACTTGTAGTGCAGCAGGAACAGCTGAGACTTGTAGTGCAGCAGGAACAGCTGAGACTTGTAGTGCAGCAGGAACAGCTGAGACTTGTAGTGCAGCAGGAACAGCTGAGACTTGTAGTGCAGCAGGAACAGCTGAGACTTGTAGTGTAGCAGGAACAGCTGAGACTTGTAGTGCAACAGAAACAGCTGAGACTTGTAGTGCAGCAGGAACAGCTATGACTTATAGTTCAGTAGAAGCAGATGGAACCAGTTGTACAGCAGAAATGCAGCATCAACAATTGATTCCGGCTTGAGGACTGGCAGAAGCTGGCTTCAAACAATACTCAGGCAATATATTTATTAATGATATTGTAGAAGGCTTGCACAGTAAAATATCAATTTTTGCAGATGACACTAAACTATGTAAAGTAAATAACACAGAAGAGGACAGTACACTGCTACAGATGGATCTGGATAGACTGGAGGCTTGGGCAGAGAAGTGGCAGATGAGGTTTAACACTGACAAATGTAAGGTTATGCATATGGGAAGGAATAATGCAAGTCACCAGTACATACTAAATGGTAAAATATTAACTCTGACATGGAAAAGGACCTAGGAATTTTAGTGAACAGCAAACTAAGGGCTCGTTCACATCACCGTTAGGGCTTCCGTTCAGGCTTTCCGTTATAACATCGTTATAACGGAAAGAAACGGAATCCCTAGGACGGACATCAAAACGGACACCTTTAAGAGGCATTCCGTTTTGATCCGTCATAATAGAAGCCTATGGCCCTGCATAACGGATCCGTCTGGATGCCGTTATGCTGGACGGAAAACAAAGTCCTGTCGACAGGACTTTGTTTTCCGTCCAGCATAACGGCATCCAGACGGATCCGTTATGCAGGGCCATAGGCTTCTATTATGACGGATCAAAACGGAATGCCTCTTAAAGGTGTCCGTGTTGATGTCCGTCCTAGGGATTCCGTTTCTTTCCGTTATAACGATGTTATAACGGAAAGACTGAACGGAAGCCCTAACGGTGATGTGAATGCACCCTAAGCTGCAGAAACCAGTGTCAGCTGCTGCCAAGGCCAATAAGATAATGGGTTGCATCAAAAGAGGCATAGATGCCCGTGATGAGAACATAGTCCTGCCACTTTACAAATCACTAGTCAGACCACACATGGAGTACTGTGTACAGTTCTGGGCTCCTGTGAACAAGGCAGACATAGCAGAGCTAGAGAGGGTTCAGAGGAGGGCAACTAAAGTAATAACTGGAATGGGTGGACTACAGTACCCAGAAAGATTATCAAAATTAGGGTTATTCACTTTAGAAAAAAGACGGCTGAGGGGAGATCTAATAACTATGTATAAATATATCAGAGGTCAGTACAGAGATCTCTCCCATGATCTATTTATCCCCAGGACTGTGACTGTGACGAGGGGACATCCTCTGCGTCTGGAGGAAAGAAGGTTTGTACACAAACATAGAAGATGATTCTTTATGGTAAGAGCAGTGAGACTATGGAACTCTCTGCCTGAGGAGGTGGTGATGGTAAGTTCACTAAAAGAGTTCAAGAGAGGCCTGGGTGTATTTTTGGAGGGTAATAATATTATAGGTTATAGTTACTAGAGAGGGGTCGTTGATCCAGGGAATAATTCAGATTGCCTGATTGGAGTCGGGAAGGAATTTTTTTCCCTAAAGTGTGGAAAATTGGCTTCTACCTCACAGGGGTTTTTTGCCTTCCTCTGGATCAACTTATAGGAAAACAGGCCAAACTGGATGGACAGATGTCTTTTTTTGGCCTTATAAACTATGTTACTATGTTACAAAGAGTAATCAGGTGCAGGAGTTTAAATAATCAAATCAAACAGGAACCAAGATGGCCACAGACAGGAAACACAAAAAACGCCATCTTGCTAAAGGGACCAATACTGGCAAAACAAAGAGTTAATTAAAACAAGATCCTGACATTACTCCCACATCAGGAGCGGCCTCTGGATGATCCCCGACCAGGCTTCTCAGGATATTTACGATGGAATTGATTAATTAATCGAGGGGCATTAATGTTGTCCAAGGGTTACCAGGAATTCTCTTCTGGAGTATAGTCCTGCCACTTGATAAGATATTGCAACCGACCCCTATAAATCCTAGAATCCAAAATCTTCTCGACGACAAACTGCTCTTGATCATCCACTATGACAGAACCAGGAGGAGGAGATGAACATCCAGGAAAAGGATTGGGAACTGCAGCTTTCAGTAAAGAGACATGAAAGACAGGATGGATTCTCATGGTCTTTGGAAGGTCCAATCGACAAGTTACTGAATTCACCAGTCTGCTAATTTTAAAAGGACCAATGTATTTCTGTCCCAGTTTTCGTGAGGGGATCTTCAATTTCAGGTGTCTTGTAGATAGCCAGACCGTATCCCCTACCTTAAAAGTTGGGGCTGGTTTACGAAACCTGTCAGCTGTTCTTTTAAAACTTTCCTGAGCTGCGCTCAATGTCTCCTTCATAGTTGCGAGATTTTGTTGCAAAGTGGTAATTCTCTCTGTAACTGCTGGAACAGAACCATCCATAGGAAACCTTGGAAAGATCTTGGGATGATAGCCCAGGTTAGCATAGAAAGGAGTTACTTTTGTAGAAGCACTCTGTGAATTGTTGTAGGAAAATTCTGCCATGGGAAGCAAATCAGCCCAA
>ONZH01009170.1:0-134874 GCA_900303285.1 Rhinella marina | reverse complement strand
AGCACATAAAATTTACCCTACACAGCATGGCGTGAACCAGAGTGACCAAGTTAGACTGAGGTAGCAGGTGAAGCATAAAATTTACCCTGACACAGCAGGCGTGAACCCAGTGCTATCAAGTTAGACTGATGTAGCAGGTGAAGCACATAAAATTTTACCCTGACACAGCATGGCGGTGAACCAAGAGTGACCAAGTTAGACTGATGTAGCAGGTGAAGCACATAAAATTTTACCCTGACACAGCATGGCGGTGAACCCAGAGTGACAAGTTAGACTGATGTAGCAGGGTGAAACACATTAAACTTTACCCTGACACCGCATGGCGGTGAACCCAGAGTGACCAAGTTAGACTGAGGTAGCAGGTGAACCACCCAAAAATTAACCCTGACACAGCATGGCGGTGACACCACCAATGCCTTGGTCAGACTGAGATTGCAGTCAAATGGCTGTAGGTGAGCCTCCCAAAAAATGTTTTAAAGTGTTTGAAGTTGACTCTCCTAAAAAATTGTTTTTGAGTGTCTGTAGTTGACCCTCCTAAAAAATTGTTTTTGAGTGTCTGTAGTTGACCCTCCTAAAAAATTGTTTTTGAGTGTCTGTAGTTGACGCTAGTAAAAAAATTGATTGGAGAGAGGGCCTGTAGGTGGCCCTCTGTAAACATTGTTTGAAAACAGAGCCAGTAGGCCCTCTGAAAAATTGCCTGTTGGCTCAGCGTTTGTGTACGAAGAGAAGGAGGAGGAGGAGGAGGAGGGGAGGAGAGGAATCGGATACATAAACAATGTTCATGTTGAGCTGCTTTCCCCCGGTGGAGATTTGAATTCCGGTGAAATCCAGGCTTTATTCATTTTAATAAGCGTCAGCCTGTCAGCACTGTCTGTTGACAGGCGTGTACGCTTATCAGTGATGATGCCACCAGCTGCACTGAAGACCCGCTCTGACAATACGCTAGCGGCAGGGCAGGCCAGCACCTCCAAGGCGTACAGCAGCCAGTTCGGGCCACGTGTCCAGCTTTGCAACCCAGTAGTTGTATGGAGCAGAGTGATCACATAGGACGCTGGTATGGTAGCTATGTACTCCCTCACCATCTTTCTGAACAGCTCCCCCCTACTCTGCCTAGACTGGGGACAGGTGACATAGTCTTGCTGGGGTGACATAAAACTGGCAAAGGCCTTGGAGAGTTTTCCCCTGCCAGTGCTTGACAAGCTGCCTGCTCCCCTCCTCTCCCCCGCTAGTTGGCCCGCAGAACTACGTCCTCTGCTACTAGCGGTGTCAGATGGGAAGTATAGTTTCAGCTTGTGCACCAGGGCCTGTTGATATTGATTCACTCTCGTACTCCTCTACTCTACAGGAATGAGAGTGGAAAAGTTCTGCTTGTACCAGGGGTCCAGGAGGGTGAACACCCAGTAATCGGTGTTGTCAAAAATGCTTCTAACGCGAGGGTCACGGGAAAGGCAGCCTAACATGAAGTCAGCCAAGTGCGCAAGAGTCCCAACACGCAAGAATTCCCTTTCCTCAGTAGGCTGACTCTCCATTTCCTCCTCCTCCTCCTCCAACTCTTCCTCTTCAGCCCATACACGCTCAACAGATAAGAAGGAATGAGCATAGGTACCCTCTTCAGTCTCGCCAACAGTCTCCTCCTGTTCCTCCTCATCCTCCTCCTCCAATACGCGCTGAGAAACAGACCTGAGGGTGCTCTGGCTATCAAGCAACGTATCTTCTTTCCCCATCTCCAGTGACAAGCGCAAAGCCTCTGACTTCATGCTGAGTAGTGACTTTTTCAGCAGACAAAGCAGTGGGATGGTAACGCTGATAATGGCGGCATCGCCGCTGACCATCTGCGTTGACTCATCAAAGTGGCTTAACACCTGACAGATATCAGACATCCACGTCCACTCCTCACTGTAGACTTGAGGAAGCTGACTAACCTGACTACCAGTTCTCGTGGAAGTTGTCATCTGGCAGTCTACAATGGGTCTGCGGTGATGGTAAACCCTGGCTAACATGTGTAATGTAGAATTCCATCACGTGGGCACATCGCTCAACAGTCGGTGAGCTGGCAGTTGCAAGCACCGTTGCATCCCTGAGGCTGGCAGCATCTGTGGTTGACTTACGGAAATGCGCACAGATGCGTCGCACCTTGGTAAGCAAATCAGACAAATTGGGGTAGGTCTTGAGGAACCGCTGAACCACAAGATTGAACACATGGGCCAGGCATGGCACATGTGTGAGCCTGCCGAGATGCAGAGCCGCCACCAGGTTACGCCCGTTGTCACAACACAACCATGCCTGGTTTGAGGTTCAGCGGCGCCAGCCAAAGATCGGTCTCGCCATGATGCCCTGTAACAGCTCTTGGGGCGGTGTACCTCTTGTCACCTAAGCTCAGCAGTTTCAGCACCGCATGTTGGCGCTTACCCACGGCATTGCAGCTGCACCTGGATCTACCGACTGAAGGCGCCATACTCACGGATGGTAATTGAGAGGAGGAGGAGGAGAAGGGGTTGGAGGAAGAGGCATAATAAGCCTGAGAAACTGTGACCGAGGCAGGGCCCGCAATCCTCAGTGTGGGCAGCACATGAGCGGCCCCAGGGTCAGATTCGGTCCCAGCCTCCACCAAGTTAACCCAATGTGCCGTCAGTGAGATATAGTGTCCCTGCCCGCCAGCACTTGTCCACGTGTCCGTGGTTAGGTGGACCTTATCACTAACCGCGTTGGTCAGGGCATGGATAATGTTCTCTGACACGTGCTGGTGTAGTGCTGGGACGGCACATTGGGGAAAAATAGTGGCCGAGGGACAGCCACCGCCATCAGGTTGTGGAAAGCCTCAGTCTCTACCAGTCTATAGGGCAGCATCTCAAGGCTCAACAATTTGGAGATGTGGACGTTTAGGGCTTGTGCATGTGGGTGGCTGGAATTGTATTTGCACTTGCGCTCAAATGTCTGCTGCAAAGACAGCTGGGACACATTGGTGGTAGGTGGTGGTAGGGCGGTCAGCGCTCGTGCCGGGTCCTGTGCGGGGGTTGACTTGCCGAGCCAGCATGTGACACAGGGGAAGGGGCAGTGGTGTGACCCGCAGTGAACGGCCTTGGTTCCACTGAGTCGGGTGTTTAGCCCTCATATGCCTGCGCATGCTGGTAGTGGTTAGGCTGGTAGTGGTGGCTCCCCTGCTGATCCTGGTGTGGCACAGGTTGCACGCCACAGTCCGTCGGTCATCCTCACTTTCTTTAAAAAACCTCCAGACTTGCGAACATCTAGGCCTCGGCACGGGAGCTTGACTCCGTGAAACAGTTGCTGATCTACCTGCTCTGGCCCTGCTTCTCCCTCTAGCCACCCCACTGCCTCTTCCAACCTGTCCCGGTGCTGCACTTGCCTCCCGCTCAGAAGCACTGTCTTGAGTTGGATTACCAATCCAGCTCGGGTCAGTCACCTCATCATCCACCAGCTCTTCCTCCGATTCCTCACTCTGCTCCCCCCTCGGACTTACTGCCCTGACAACAACGTCAATGTCTGACAACCGTGTCTCATCATCATCCAACACCTCTTGACGCACTACTTGCACTAAGTCCACACTCTCATCACCCACAGACTGCGAAAGTTCTAAATTTTGGGCATCGGGACAGAGCAACTGCTCAGGTTGCTGTTGAGCAGTGGTTTGTGTCTCTGGGTAGGGTCCTGAAAAGAGTTCCTATGAGTATGCCAGATCTGAATCCATACTTTCTGTGGGGGGGAAGGCTGGGGGGAAGGGGGTTGAGCTGGAGGAGCCAGAGGTCTACTCCCTTGGCTAGTGTGGGTGGACTGCGTGGAAGACTGGGTGGTGGATAAATTACTGGACGCGTTGTCCGCTATCCACGTCATCACCTGTTCGCACTGTTCTGGTTTCAATAGTGGTGGACTACGTGACCCAGTAAGTTGCGAGATGAAGCTAGGGAGCGAAACTCTGCGGCGTTCCACTGCTCCCTCATCAACATGTACTGTGTCACCCTGCCCAGGACCACGGCCTCTGCCCCCTACACTACTTGAATGCCCACACCCTCGACCCTTAGCCCTTGGGTTCAACATTTTGTATATTCATTTCAGCGTATAATATATAACTGAGAGAGAAAACGCATATTTTCTACACTCCGGCTAGTGTGCAGCACACGACAGAATTTTGCACTGCACTGTAGTATATATAATTAAGAGAAAAAACGTAGTCTTTAGATGGCGGCTATTGGACCGCAAACCACTCAATTTGTCACTGCAATGTATGATATATAACTGAGAGAAAAAATGTAGCCTTTAGACGGCGGCTATTGTACCGTAAACCACTGAATTTGTCACTGCACTGTATGATATATAACTGAGAGAAAAGACGTATATTTTCTACACTCCGGCTAGTGTGCAGCACACGACAGAATTTTGCACTGCACTGTAGTATATATAATTGAGAGAAAAAACGTAGTCTTTAGACGGCGGCTATTGGACCGCAAACCACTCAATTTGTCACTGCAATGTATGATATATAACTGAGAGAAAAAATGTAGCCTTTAGACGGCGGCTATTGTACCGCAAACCCCTGAATTTGTCACTGCACTGTATGATATATAACTGAGAGAAAAGACGTATATTTTCTACACTCCGGCTAGTGTGCAGCACACGACAGAATTTTGCACTGCACTGTAATATATATAATTGAGAGGAAAAAAGTAGTCTTTAGACGGCGGCTATTGTACCGCAAACCACTGAATTTGTCACTGCAATGTATGATATATAACTGAGAGAAAAAAACGTATATTTTCTACACTCCGGCTAGTGTGCAGCACACGACAGAATTTTGGAGTGGCGGCTATTGTACCGCAAACCACTGAATTTTTCACTGCACTTTATAATATATAATATATAGTCTTTAAATGGCGACTATGTTACCACAAACCACTACATTTTTCACTGGACTGTAGTACATATAACTGAGAAAAAACGTAGTCTTTAGACGGCGGCTATGTTACCGCAAACCACTGCATTTTTCACTGGACTGTAGTGCATATAACTGAGAAAATACGCATTTTATAGACTGTCGCTGCTGTACAGCACACTACAGAATTGTCCACTGGACTGTAGTATATATAAATGAGAAAAAAACGTAGTGTTTAAATGGTGGCTATGTTACCACAAACCACTACATTTTTCACTGGACTGTAATACATTTAACTGAGAAAAAACGTAGTCTTTAAATGGCGGCTATGTTACCGCAAACCACTCCATTTTTCACTGGACTGTAGTGCATATAACTGAGAAAATACGTATTTTATAGACTGTCGCTGCTGTACAGCACACTACAGAATTGTCCACTGGACTGTAGTATATATAAATGAGAAAAAAACGTAGTCTTTAAATGGCGGCTATGTTACCGCAAACCACTACATTTTTCACTGGACTGTAGTACATTTAACTGAGAAAAAACGTAGTCTTTAAATGGCGGCTATGTTACCTCAAACCACTCCATTTTTCACTGGACTGTAGTACATATAACTGAGAAAATACGTATTTTATAGACTGACGCTGCTGTACAGCACACTACAGAATTGTTCGCTAAACTGTAGTATATATAAATGAGAAAAAAACGTAGTCTTTAAATGGCGGCTATGTTACCGCAAACCACTACATTTTTAACTGGACTGTAGTACATATAACTGAGAAAAAACATAGTCTTTAAATGGCGGCTATGTTACCGCAAACCACTCAATTTTTCACTGGACTGTAGTGCATATAACTGAGAAAATACGTATTTTATAGACTGTCGCTGCTGTACAGCACACTACAGAATTGTCCACTGGACTGTAGTATATATAAATGAGAAAAAAACGTAGTCTTTAAATGGCGGCTATGTTACCGCAAACCACTACATTTTTCACTGGACTGTAGTACATTTAACTGAGAAAAAACGTAGTCTTTAAATGGCGGCTATGTTACCTCAAACCACTCCATTTTTCACTGGACTGTAGTACATATAACTGAGAAAATACGTATTTTATAGACTGACGCTGCTGTACAGCACACTACAGAATTGTTCACTGGACTGTAGTATATATAAATGAGAAAAAAACGTAGTCTTTAAATGGCGGCTATGATACCGCAAACCACTACATTTTTCACTGGACTGTAGTACATTTAACTGAGAAAAAACGTAGTCTTTAAATGGCGGCTATGTTACCGCAAACCACTCCATTTTTCACTGGACTGTAGTACATATAACTGAGAAAATACGTATTTTATAGACTGACGCTGCTGTACAGCACACCACAGAATTGGTCACTGGACTGTAATATATATAAATGAGAAAAAAACGTAGTCTTTAAATGGCGGCTATGTTACCGCAAACCACTCCATTTTTCACTGGACTGTAGTACATATAACTGAGAAAATACGTATTTTATAGACTGATGCTGCTGTACAGCACACTACAGAATTGTTCACTGGACTGTAGTATATATAAATGAGAAAAAATGTAGTCTTTAAATGGCGGCTATGATACCGCAAACCACTACATTTTTCACTGGACTGTAGTACATTTAACTGAGAAAAAACGTAGTCTTTAAATGGCGGCTATGTTACCGCAAACCACTCCATTTTTCACTGGACTGTAGTACATATAACTGAGAAAATACGTATTTTATAGACTGACGCTGCTGTACAGCACACCACAGAATTGGTCACTGGACTGTAGTATATATAAATGAGAAAAAAACGTAGTCTTTAAATGGCGGCTATGTTACCGCAAACCACTCCATTTTTCACTGGACTGTAGTACATATAACTGAGAAAAAACGTAGTCTTTAAATGGCGGCTATGTTACCGCAAACCACTCCATTTTTCACTGGACTGTAGTACATATAACTGAGAAAATACGTATTTTATAGACTGACGCTGCTGTACAGCACACTACAGAATTGTTCACTGGACTGTGGTATATATAAATGAGAAAAAAAACGTAGTCTTTAAATGGCGGCTATGTTACCGCAAACCACTACATTTTTCACTGGACTGTAGTACATATAACTGAGAAAAAACGTATTTTATAGACTGACGCTGCTGTACAGCACACTACAGAATTGTTCACTGGACTGTGGTATTTATAAATGAGAAAAAAACGTAGTCTTTAAATGGCTGCTATGTTACTGCAAACCACTCCATTTTTCACTGGACTGTAGTATATATAATACATGAGAAAATACGTATTTTATAGACTGACGCTGCTGTACAGCACACTACAGAATTGTTCACTGGACTGTAGTATATATAAATGAGAAAAAAACGTAGTCTTTAAATGGCGGCTATGTTACAGCAAACCACTCCATTTTTCACTGGACTGTAGTACATATAACTGAGAAAAAACGTAGTCTTTAAATGGCGGCTATGTTACCGCAAATCACTCCATTTTTCACTGGACTGTAGTACATTTAACTGAGAAAATACGTATTATATAGACTGACGCTGCTGTACAGCACACTACAGAATTGTTCACTGGACTGTAGTATATATAAATGAGAAAAAACGTAGTCTTTAAATGGCGGCTATGTTACCGCAAACCACTCCATTTTTCACTGGACTGTAGTACATATAACTGAGAAAATACGTATTGTATAGACTGACGCTGCTGTACAGCACACTACAGATTTGTTTACTGGACTGTAGTATATATAAATGAGAAAAAACGTAGTCTTTAAATGGCGGCTATGTTACCGCAAACCACTCCATTTTTCACTGGACTGTAGTACATATAACTGAGAAAATACGTATTTTATAGACTGACGCTGCTGTACAGCACACCACAGAATTGGTCACTGGACTGTAGTATATATAAATGAGAAAAAAACGTAGTCTTTAAATGGCGGCTATGTTACCGCAAACCACTCCATTTTTCACTGGACTGTAGTACATATAACTGAGAAAAAACGTAGTCTTTAAATGGCGGCTATGTTACCGCAAACCACTCCATTTTTCACTGGACTGTAGTACATATAACTGAGAAAATACGTATTTTATAGACTGACGCTGCTGTACAGCACACTACAGAATTGTTCACTGGACTGTGGTATATATAAATGAGAAAAAAACGTAGTCTTTAAATGGCGGCTATGTTACCGCAAACCACTACATTTTTCACTGGACTGTAGTACATATAACTGAGAAAAAACGTATTTTATAGACTGACGCTGCTGTACAGCACACTACAGAATTGTTCACTGGACTGTGGTATTTATAAATGAGAAAAAAACGTAGTCTTTAAATGGCTGCTATGTTACTGCAAACCACTCCATTTTTCACTGGACTGTAGTATATATAATACATGAGAAAATACGTATTTTATAGACTGACGCTGCTGTACAGCACACTACAGAATTGTTCACTGGACTGTGGTATATATAAATGAGAAAAAAACGTAGTCTTTAAATGGCGGCTATGTTACAGCAAACCACTCCATTTTTCACTGGACTGTAGTACATATAACTGAGAAAAAACGTAGTCTTTAAATGGCGGCTATGTTACCGCAAATCACTCCATTTTTCACTGGACTGTAGTACATTTAACTGAGAAAATACGTATTATATAGACTGACGCTGCTGTACAGCACACTACAGAATTGTTCACTGGACTGTAGTATATATAAATGAGAAAAAAACGTAGTCTTTAAATGGCGGCTATGTTACCGCAAACCACTCCATTTTTCACTGGACTGTAGTACATATAACTGAGAAAATACGTATTGTATAGACTGACGCTGCTGTACAGCACACTACAGATTTGTTTACTGGACTGTAGTATATATAAATGAGAAAAAAACATAGTCTTTAAATGGCGGCTATGTTACCGCAAACCACTCCATTTTTCACTGGACTGTAGTACATATAACTGAGAAAATACGTATTTTATAGACTGACGCTGCTGTACAGCACACTACAGAATTGTTCACTGAACTGTAGTGTATAGAAATGATAGAAAAAACGTATTCCCTAGACTGCACTACAGATCCCAGCAAGCCAAGGTACAGCAGCAGCAGAAAAAATGAGTACTGAGAGGACTTTGGGCAATTTCTTTTGGGTCTGTGTGGACCACGTGCTGTCCCTTCTGCCACCAGTCGCTGTGCACAGTGTGCAGCCAAGATGGCGGTAGCTGCACTACAAGTCCCAGCCAGCAGCCAGGAGGAGACCAAAAAAAAAGGTGCTTGTAGCCCTTAGAAGGGCTGTTGGGTTCTTTGAGCATGATTCCTGCCTAACCAACATCTAAATTCAGGCCCTAACACTCTCCCTGACAGACAGCAGCTCTATCCCTAATCTCATGCAGGCGGCGTCTGACGCGAGCAGCGCGGAACCAGATTCTTATATTCCCAGGTCATCTGATCTGGCCAGCCAATCCCTGCTATCGACTTGTAGGGGCCCCACGTGATGCTAGGAGGTACCAAAGACTCTCCTGCATGTTGATTGGCTGAGAAAAGGCGCCTAACATGCAGGAAGAGGAAGATGCCATTTCCTCGAGGATCGCGATATGCTCGTCCGAGTAGCGAGCATATGCGAATACCCTAATGCTCGAACGAGCACCAAGCTCGGAAGAGCATGTTCGCTCATCTCTAGTCATAACCTTACAGCCCACCCTCCGTTTCCCATAAAACCAAATAAAAGCATTGATCGAGTATTTCAACCTCTTGATATATCAGTCGCGGTCTGTTAATGGACAAACAATTGTGCAAAACTTATACAATATAATAGGTAAAACAAACTTTTTGACCGTGGCTACCTTTCCCAACCATGAAAGGGGGAATTTATAAAAAGATAAGAGCTTATTATTAACCTCTGTTATGAGAGATCAGTGCAATACGCTGGTAGTGGATACACTTTAAGCCCATTAATAAGGAAAAAGCTTTTGCAAATAGGACTGACTATTAACTTTATAATAGGATACCCCTCCAAACTCTTCAAGAATGCCTTATATTCTAGGAACAGACACTTCTGGTCGTGTTAAAGCTAAGAGAAGATTGTCCACGTATAACCTGATCTTATGTTCATTGTTTCCCAACCTGGATTCCATGCACTGATTTCTCCTACCTAATCCTCTCTGCTAAAGAACAACAAGGAATAGAAGACAGCATCCATATTCCAGTGAAAAAAGATCTTCTTTATTTCATCACCACACCTCAGTACATGCTACGTTTCGGCTTTACCTTAGCCTTTTTCAAGCTTGAAAAAGGCTAATGTAAAGCCGAAACGTAGCATGTACTGAGGTGTGGTGATGAAATAAAGAAGATCTTTTTTCACTGGAATATGGATGCTGTCTTCTATTCCTTGTTGTTCTGAACTTTGGAGCCATTGGGGACTAGACTCCAGGGAGATTGTGCATCCATGAGGTTTATCAGCCACTCTGCAGGTGCTGTACCAACTCTTTTTTTCCTCTCTGCTAAAGGCTCCATAACTAATGCACATACAATAGGGGACAATGGACATCCCTGATACATCCCATTACAAATACTAAAAATAGTAAAGGAGTAACCTGATATTAATACAGTTGCTGAAGGAGATGAATACAGTGGTAGTATGGCTGATTGAAAACCTGAAATCCCAAATTTATCCAACACTGCAGCTAAATATCTCCAGTGAACCCTGTGTAACGCCTTCTCCGCATCTAAGGCCACAGAGACAGATGCCAGAAAGTGGGACACACCTCCCCCGTACCGGGACAGTCACTGCAATCCGAGACTGTTCCGCCAGATCCGGGACAGTTAGGAGGTATGACGTAGGGGTACCGTCAGAGACCTGACAACCAGGAACAAACCCATCCTGGTCAGAGTTAATAAGGAAAGACACACTATTTATAAGCCTCATAGCTAAAATCTTAGCATAAAGCTTAATATCGCTTTAAGTAGCGTGATTGGACAAAAGTTTTCAGAAACTGTAGGGTCTTTGCTCTGGTTAGGCAATGTTATAATAGTATAATCTCACCTGGAAAGCATCCCTTCTGTGCTGCCAGGTTAAACACATTAGCCAGATGAGGGGACAACAAATTATTAACTTTGTCTACATGATGAATGCCATTTGCTAAAGTGAGAAACGTTAAGGCTCAGTGATTTTTCTTTTTCATTTTTGATCCTATTTTGAGCTTGTTTCATGCAGGACAAATTGTATTTTTAATAGCACGATTTTGGAGTATATGAGGTAGTATTGGGGTACATGCGGTGAATTGTATTTTTAAAGAATTTTTGGGGTGACATTGTGAAAAAACAACACAATGGCACTATTGTTTTTAGTTTTGTTTTTACTGCATTCATTGTGCAGCAATAATGACCTTTTAACTTTATTCTGCGGGACAGTATTGTGGAGATATCATTTATATGGTTTTATTATTTCAAGGGCTTCTGTCAGCAGATTTGTGCCTGTTACATGTGTGCTTGGCAGCTGACGATATCAACATGGAACCAAGAAAGATGCCTTTAGCTGCCAATCACACATGCAACAGTTCAGCCAGTTTGTAAGGTACTAATTTCTTTTAAATTAAAAAAAAAAACGATTGCTTTGGGTCAAGCTTTAGATTTTATTGATACCATTTTGGGATACATTGAACCTCTTTATAATTTTCTGTTGTTTTTTGGAGTAGGTGAAGTGACCAAAAAATGACAATTCTGGCATTAAAGATTTTTTTAACACACTAACACTTTTATAACACTGTATCAGCATGGCTTCATGAGGTATCGGTCATGTCAAATTAATTTAATCAGTTTCTATGAGGAGGTAAGTTCTAGACTTAACTAGGCGGGGTCAGTCAATGGATGTCATTTATCTTGACTTCTCCAAACCATTTGACACTGTGCCACATAAACAGTTGGTGTATAAAATGATTATGCTTGGACTGGGGGAACATGTCTGTATGTGGGTAAGTAACTGGCTCAGTGATAGAAAACAGAGGGTGGTTATTAACGGTACACACTCAGATTGGGTCACGGTCACTAGTGGGGTACCACAGGGGTCAGTATTGGGCCCTATTCTCTTCAATATATTTATTAATGATCTTATAGAAGGCTTGCCCAATAAAATATCAATTTTTGCAGACGAAACTAAAGTATGTAAAGTAATTAACACAGGAGAGGACAGTACACCAGTGGCATGCCGGGGGAGAGGGGGTTGTAGTCCAGCACAGATGCCCACTGTCAGAGGGGTGCCAGAAGCAATGTATGCTTCCATCAATAGAAGATGGAAGCGCTCGTTGCTGGAGCACTGGGGAGCCTACTGTCACTCACTGATGATCAGTTCCGCACACTCCTCTCACGCACTGAATTGTGAAACAGGGAGACTTCTGCTCCCTGCTCCTCCATTCAGCATGCAGACAAAGATCATGCTGCTGGCCTGTTTTGGAGGAGCCTGCAGCCTGGGAATCAGGAACGGGACAAGTGCATAGTTACTGTTTTTTTTTTTGCATAGAGGGCTTTACTTCTATGAAGGGGGCAAAGAGGGCATTACTACTATGAAGGGGGTACAGAGGGCATTACTACTGTTAAGGGGACACAGAGGGCATTACTCCTGTGAAGGGGAATAACTATTATGGGGAACAGAGTGGGCATCACTACTGTAAGGGGCCACAGTGAGCATTACTACTGTGAAGGGAGCACAGAGGGCATTACGCCTGTGAAGGGGCCTACATGTTATGGGGCACAGAGTAGGCATTACTGCTGTGAAGGGAGCACAGAGGGAATTACTACTATGAAGGGGCACAATGGGCATTACTACTGTAAAGGGGGCACAGAGGGCATTACTACTGTGAAGGGGCATAACTGTTATGGGGGGCACATTGAGGGCATAACTACTTTGAAGGGGCACAAAGAGGGCATTACTGTTGTGAAGAGGCACAGATAGGACATTACTAAAGTGAAAGGGGCACAGAGAGGGTATAACTACTGTGAAGGGGCACAAATGACGGGATAAATACTTTTAAGGCGGGCACATATCTGGACATAACTACTGTGAAGGTTGTAAAATGAGGGCAATACTATTGTGAGGGGGCGCAATTTTTTTTAAGTATGGGGGGGGCAGAGAAAGGACCCGTCCTGGGTGCCAAACACCTTAGGCATGCCACTGCAGTATACTGCTATAGATGAATCTGGATAGATTGGAGGCTTTGGCAAAGAAGTGACAGATGAGGTTTAACACTAATAAATGTAAGGTTTTGCAAGGGAAGGAATATTGCAAGTCATCCCTACACAAAGTATTAAATGGTTAAACAATGGGTAACACTGACATGGAAAAGGACTTTTAGTGGACAGCAAACGTGTGGTACCCCAGTAACGAACACTACAAGAAAAAGGCTAACAATAAAGTACTGAGAAATAAAACTAAAATAAAGATGAAACAAGAAGTAGTAAACACAAATAATGCAGTTACTAACCCATATAATAAGTAAGTTGCAGGGAAGTGCGTCCACCCCACATTCCACCCAGCATTCCAACCCACATTGTCAGGGTTCCTATCTAGGGCATTGCACACTCCTCTATATTGATTGCGATTATAATATCACTTATATTTATTTTGGTGCACTTTGCACTGCATTGTATGAATTATCTTACGTGTACTTTAATTTATGATTTACTGCCCATCTTTATGTGCTAATCACATTTTTTTACATATATTAATCATGTATTTGCTTCATATCTCTGAGGAATGTGTTCTTCTTCTTGTAGTGTGACTCATTTTTATCTGTTAATGTGATTTTAATGATTCCAATAAACTATGATTTTTTTTAACATTCTTGGGACATTTGTGCGTTGATGGATTTATTAAATTATTTCAAAATAGTAAATATCTATTTAAAAATATGTATTTTATTGTCTTTACTGTTTTTAAAGGAAGTTTAAAGGGGATATGTGACTGCTTTCAATACTGTATTTTACATTAAATGACCATTCTGGAGCATCTATTTTTATGACTGTGTTGTTCCATTCCTCTTTTATTCCTCATAAAGATTTATGAATAAATTGCCAACCGGGTGTTACAAGTTGGGGGTGTGCCACAGTTTTCAGACCCTTTCACTTTTTTCACATTTTGTCATGTTGCTGCCTTGTGTTAAAATAAAAAAAATCTAGTTTTCCTCCATCAATCTGCACCCAATTGCCTTTAATGAGAAAGTGAAAATAGAATTTTAGAAATGTTTGCAAATTTATTAAAAAGAAAAAACTAAAATTTTCCATGGAAATAAGTATTCAGACCCTTTGCTATAACACTTTAAATTTAGCTCTGGGGGCCTTCCATTTTTCCTGATCAGCTTTAAGATGTTTCTGCACCTAGATTGGAGTCCACCTGTGGTTCTGTTGATTTCCTCCTCAAGGAGGAAAGGACTGCCTATAGAGCTCCAAGATATGATTGTATGAAGGCACAGATCTGGATAAGGCTACAAAACATTTCTGCTGCACTGACATTTCCCAAGAGCACAGTGGCCTCCATAATTCTTAAATGCAAGATGTCTGGAACAACCCGGACTCTTCCTAGAGATGGCTGGCCCATCAAACTTAACAATGGGGAGAACATAGCATTGATAAGAGGTTTGACCTAGAGGTGACCACTCTGGCTGAGCTCCAAAGATCCTGTGTGCAGATGGGAGAAGCTTCCAGATGGTTAATAATCACTGCAGCACTCCACCAATCTGAGCTTTATGGCAGGGTGACCAGAAAGAAACCTCCCTTCAGTAAAAGACACATTAAAATTACCAAAATAAAGCACCTACAGGACTCTCAGTCTGTAAGAAACAAGATTCTCTGGTCTGGCTAAGCCAAGACTGAACTTTTGGGCTTCAATTCTAATCATCATGTTTGGAGGAAACTAGGAGCTGTCCAATACCATCACTACCTTCATACTGTGGGGGTATTTTTTTTTTTAGAGAAAGTTGAATGGAGAAAACATGACCCAGTTTGCTCAGGACCTCTGACTAGGCCAAAGGTTTACCTTCAAACAAGACAAGACTACAGGAGTGGCTTAGGGACAACTCTTTGAATGTCCTTGAGTGGCCCAGCCAGAGCCTTGACTTGAAACCAATCGAACATCTCTGGAAGACCCAATATGAAGGTGTGCAAACCTTGTGGCATCATACCCAAAAAGACTCAGGGCTGCAATTCCTGCCAAAGGTGTTTCATCTAAGTACAGAGTAAAGGACCTGAATACTTTATGTCAATGTAATATTTTCATTTTTCCTTTTCAATAAATTAGCAAAGATTTCTAAAATGTTATTTCTACTTTCTCATTTATGGGATACTGAGTGCAGAATGGTGGTGGGGGGGGTGTAAACTTTGAGAAATTGCTTGGATATATTCTTTGGAGCTGTAAAAAGATCCCATACTTTTCCTATACATTGTGCAATGATTCCACAGCAGAGACAAAAAAACATCTAAGTACAGATACATTCTAAATTAAGGAATTGTACTGTGAGGCAGACAGGTGCCTACTTCACACTCTCACTCATTACCAAGAGCCAGCAGTCAAAAGGCACTTGTTACATTGTGCAAACAATTAAAGGGGTTGTCTGGGCTTTTTCTATTGATGACCTATCCTATCAGATCAGCGGGGGTTTGACACCTATCACCCCTGTACGAGAAGATGGCACATGCAGTGCACATGTGCCATCTCCCTCCTTTCTTCCTATCTACTGCTGCTGTCTGTGGTCGTTGCCACCGCAGGTCAGATATTGATGACGTATCCTGAGGATAGGTCATCAATAGAAAAAGCCCGGACAACCTCTTTAATTTTGCCACTTATAATATTGGGATGGCGTGAGGTAACTAAGCTCTGCCATCTTTTACTAAGGAATCCATGCTGCCTACTAAAAGACACTACACACCCTAATGTGCAGAGCCTCCCTTATTCACATTCTAGGCAGGAGAATATGGCATCTCCTAGTTCAGAGCTTGCTGTCACTGCATTGTTAGATTCTAGGAGACAGAATAGAGCCCTGTATGTTACAACATCAGCAAGAAATCACACAACACTATTTACCTAAAGTCACATTACTCTAATTGCCCCATAAATTGCCATTATCACTAGTCAACCAGTTTTATGTGAGAACATCTCTAATATATTGTAAGTTCTTGTCTTGTATGTTATTAAAGTAGTGGGGATTTTTAATCTGTTGCATACATATTTTATAGAAAGAAAATTAGGATTTAAAATAATTTCTAGACAACTTATATTAGTTTTTTTTAATAAGAATATTGAAAGTGATTGAGAAGCTCGGTATTTACATCCATGAGGCTGATTTGGCAGGAGAGAGGTTAAATCTGTAAAGACTCACAAGCCCACTGAAAAGGTGACATGAAGACAAAGGGGGTTTTAGAATGTCTCAAACAGAGCGGTTTGGCATTTCCAGCATTCCCTCCCACTCATATCCAATATGAGCACAAATTATCAGTACGACTAATGTACTTTATAAGCAAACACTCTCCAGCATACTTAGCAATTTTCTTAGCAAAACATTGACTGCTGTCTACAGGGCATAATCTATAGGAAGAGAGGGGAAAAAGAAACTTTTTTTTCTTAAAGGGGCACTTTATAACTTTGTTTTCTTGTTTCCTTACATCTGTTGTTTCTGCTTTTAATAAACTCTGCATTGATTGATTGATTCTTTGTAATGTGGGACATGGAGTCCTTAGCTATCCATTAACATTGTCATTTCATGCTAACAAATGTATCAACTTTCTACTTGACTTGCTATTCGAGCATTTACTTTTTACATGATTTAGGGCTAATACACATAAGAATGCTGTGTCCACGGACTGTGAAAAGACCCATTGCCACTGCAAGGTAACATAGCTAAAGGGGTAAAAAAAGACATAGGTCCATCAGGTTCAAGCAAGGTTGCTGCCATGAGGCACTGTACTCTCCCACAAGGAGAATATCTCTGTCACATCAATAGAACATGCCACAATATTTTTTCTGGAATCCATGAAAATAACATCATTGAAAATATTAAAAATGTGTTATGTATAAACTATGTTATATGGAATTTGGGTTGTGGCTGTCCAGGTGGTCTTTAGAGATACTTCTCTCCTCATGCAGAATCCAGTTCATCACTGTGATGCTGTCCAATATCTGTGGCAGTTCAACTAATTCTAAGTCCTCACTGCTGTCCAAATCAGTGCTAGATCCTCTTCTGCTTGACTGTTCTACACATCACTGAGAATAACTGCTCTGTAAGGTAGTAAAGCCTGGCCAAAGTATACAGAGATATGGTCTCCCAAAATATGCCTGATCTTGCAAGATCATGCTATGCAAAATCCCCTCAAAAGACAAAGGGGGAACTTCATCTGGAGAAGAAAAAGTTCAGTCTCCTGATGTAACAAGGCTTCTTCACCAAAAGAACTGTGAATATGTGGAATAGTCTACCTCAGGATGTGGTCACAGCAGGACCAATGGACAGTTTTAAAATGGGCTTAGATGAATTGATAAATAACATTAATGCTTATTTAAATATGTAGAAGTAATTTTTTCACCTCTTTTCCTAAAATTCAAACCACCACTCGTCCTTTGGTTGCACTTGATGGACTTGTGCCTTTTTTCAACCCTACCATGTAAGGCCCCTTTCACATGACCATATGCCCTCCGGTCATTGATTACAATGATGATGTGCACGTCGGGCCGCCCACGGGACTATTGTCCCGCACTCATATGATTTTATGAGTGCGGGACAGTAGCCCCGCGGGTGGCCTGGGGTGCACAGCATCATTGTAATCAATGATGCTGTGCGCTCCCGTGCGCACGATCGATGCTGCTCCGGGACTTATGGCCCGCTCACGGACCGTATGTCTCAGAGGGCATATGGTCGTATGAAAGGGGCCTAAGTATGTAACTACGTAACAGTACTCAGAAGTGTAACAAAGAGGCAAGAAGGAAGGGATCCTGTGCTGATGTGGGCAACAGCAGAGGCTGAGAATTGGCTGTGCTGCCAGGTAAGTGTTCTGAATCCGCTTAACGACAAACATATATATTTGCCAAGAAGATACTGCTCTCACAATGTCACTGCTTTCTGAACAGCCTTGGATTGTGAACTAGATGTATCTGAGAAGAGAAGTCACTTGGACAACTATACATGTATGGGGTGGAAAAACACAGGGATTCATATCTCAGAAACAGAGAAGGAGGAGCAGCGACATTTCAGACAACTGCTTGTTTAATTTTTTTTTTAGATATTGAGGGTAAGGTTCCAAACAGTTTTCTTAAAATGATTTAGGCTTTAGTCATATCTCCTAATTTCATTGAAGATGATTTGTCTTCTGCTATGTCATGTCTCACCCTATTTCTAACAAATCTTATAGGCAACAAAACCAATTAATTCTCTAATGTTCTAGCTCTGCCATCTTTTACAAACTAAGGAATCCATGCTGCCTAGATTAGTCAAAGTTTTTTTTTTTTTTTTTTAACCAAGCCTTTAACGTATCAAGCCATGCAAGCTAAGGCAGCTTTCACATCTGCACTTTTACATTTCCGTTCTTCTGCTCCGTTATAGGAGCAGAAGAATGAAAATAGCGGAAATGCCAGATTCTGCACTTAACTGAAGCGAAAGGAGCTTATGGAATCCAGCCCTTCTGCTATTTTTGTTCTTTTGCTTCGGTAACGGAGCAGAAGAACAGAAATGTAAATGCGCAGATGTGAAAGCAGCCTAAGCTGTACCTTTTGACATCAGGAACCACTCATCCACCTTCTGTTCTACACTCACATATGTAACTTTTACAAAGAGATTCTAGCTCTCTTTCGTCAGCACAGAAAACTAAATTTTATCTGCCAGTTAAAACCAGATAGTAACACATCTCCTTTTTTTTTATAATCAGTTTTTATTTTCTGATTCTAGATTTATTCTATTTCCTGAACATGATTATGGGGGCAGCCATCTTTTTCTTAACAGCATTAGAAAGCATTAAGAAAATGGCTTTTCGGCAGCCCCATGGACCATAGATGCAATGGTCTGCGAGAGGACCTCATGGGATAGTTTTTTCAGCATGCTCTATGACCTGTGCAGAGGTCATTGAATAGGGAGGGAATAGATAAGCTTTGACAATCACCTATTGTGAATGGTGGATCCTGTCTTATCCTTGTCTATCATTACAGGCAGGATTAGAATGACAGATATACTGCAGTAAAGTGATCTGAACAGGCCAAGAAGTGGCACCTACTATTAGGTTTACTGGCCAGTGTGAAAACTTCAGGATTGTATGTTTTTCGTTTAAATATAGATATTGACATGGAAAATTAAAAATTTGATCAAAAAATCCATAAAATATGTTATACATAAAATGTTATTTAAACAATAGGCCATTTTCTGATGACACATTTCCTTTAAAGGTGTCAGACACTTTCTGACTACTGTTGTCCAATGTGTTTGTAAGATGACTACATGGCACTTACTAATATAGCCTTTGTTGATATTTGGTCCCATTTACTATATTTCATAAGCCATGCCCACTTGTTAGGCACATCTTCTTTGATGTCCACACAGAGGTCCCTTCCATAAGATAGCTGCTGATGGACGGCCATGTGATCAGACACATCCCTCATCCTCCTCCATTTAAATGTACTGCGCCAGCCAACTGCTCTAGCACTGTTGGGAGTTTAGTGCAGGTGCAGTGTGAGGTGATTTGCCTGATCACATGACCTTCCATTAGCTGCCATTTTATGGACAGGACCTCTGTGTGGACAGCACAAAAAACTTGGCCAAAAAAGGAACATACCTTATGAAATATAAGAAATACCACATCATTTCAACAAAAGCTACATTAGTATGTGCCATCTACACATTTCATAAACACATTGGTCAACAGTAACCAGAAAGTGGCCAACCCTTTTAATACTTCATTGATCCCCTCAACATACGAAGGATTTAGCAAAAGAGGTAATGTTTGTAGGGTATACATGATCCTAGGAAAGAGACCCATCTTTAAAAGGTTGGTCTGCCCCTTTTCAATACAGTAGAGGTTGTGAGATATGGCTGTATCCTAACATGTTCACAAAGAACAACATTAAAGTCTAGGAGAACATCGGTGTATACAGTACAGACCAAAAGTTTGGACACACCTTCTCATTCAAAGAGTTTTCTGTATTTTCATGACTATGAAAATTGTAGATTCAAACTGAAGGCATCAAAACTATGAATTAACACATGTGGAATTATATACTTAACAAAAAAAGTGTGAAACAACTGAAAATATGTCTTATAATCTAGGTTCTTCAAAGTAGCCACCTTTTGCTTTGATTACTGCTTTGCACACTCTTGGCATTCTCTTGATGAGCTTCAAGAGGTAGTCACCTGAAATGGTTTTCATTTCACAGGTGTGCCCTGTCAGGTTTAATAAGTGGGATTTCTTGCCTTATAAATGGGGTTGGGACCATGAGTTGTGTTGGGCAGAAGTCTAGTGGATACACAGCTGATAGTCCTACTGAATAGACTGTTAGAATTTGTATTATGGCAAGAAAAAAGCATCTAAGTAAAGAAAAACGAGTAGCCATCATTACTTTAAGAAATGAAGGTCAGTCAGTCTGAAAAATTGGGAAAACTTTGAAAGTGTCCCCAAGTGCAGTCGCAAAAACCATCAAGCGCTACAAAGAAACTGGCTCACATGAGGACCGCCCCAGGAAAGGAAGACCAAGAGTCACCTCTGCTGCGGAGGATAAGTTCATCCAAGTCAACAGCCTCAGAAATCGCAGGTTAACAGTAGCTCAGATTAGAGACCAGGTCAATACCACACAGAGTTCTAGCCGCAGACACATCTCTACAACAACTGTTAAGAGGAGACTGTGTGCAGCAGGCCTTCATGGTAAAATATCTGCTAGGAAACCACTGCTAAGGACAGGCAACAAGCAGAAGAGACTTGTTTGGGCTAAAGAACACAAGGAATGGACATTAGAGCAGTGGAAATCTGTGCTTTGGTCTGATGAGTCCAAATTTGAGATCTTTGGTTCCAACTACCGTGTCTTTGTGCGACGCAGAAAAGGTGAACGGATGGACTCTACATGCCTGGTTCCCACCGTGAAGCATGGAGGAGGAGGTGTGATGGTGTGGAGGTGCTTTGCTGGTGACACTGTTGGGGATTTATTCAAAATTGAAGGCATACTGAACCTGCATGGCTACCACAGCATCTTGCAGCGGCATGCTATTCCATCCGGTTTGCGTTTAGTTGGACCATCATTTATTTATCAACAGGACAATGACCCCAAACACACCTCCAGGCTGTGTAAGGGTTATTTGACCAAGAAGGAGAGTGATGGGGTGCTACGCCAGATGACCTGGCCTCCAAAGTCACAAGACTGTTGGAATACCATTTCAGGTGACTACCTCTTGAAGCTCATCAAGAGAATGCCAAGAGTGTGCAAATCACTAATCAAAGCAAAAGGTGGCTACTTTGAAGAACCTAGAATATAAGACATATTTTCAGTTGTTTCACACTTTTTTGTTAAGTATATAATTCCACATGTGTTAATTCATAGTTTTGATGCCTTCAGTGTGAATCTACTATTTTCATAGTCATGAAAATACAGAAAACTCTTTGAATGAGAATGTGTGTCCAAACTTTTGGTCTGTACTGTATGTCTGGAGATGTTTCTGTAATAAATACCAACAATGCAGTGGAAACGTGGTGTGAATTGCGACTAAGATTTAAAAACATTTTAACACTATATTTTACCTCTTTCCTTATATAAAATGCAGTGTCCCGGGGAGGTAGCAAAACATGCAAATTTACAAGCAACACTGTGCGTTAGTATAGTACACACTTAGTTGACTAGCCAGATACTGGTAACATCTGGTTGTCAGAAGAAATAACTGTCTAATAACTCTAATGCCTGAAATAGTATGTGAAATTGTGTAAGAGCCAATCTTTTCCGGACAAGTAGTTTGCATCTTCTTTCCTGGGTGACATACAAACGGCTATTTCAATCCTTTCTGAAAAGTATTTTCCATTTTATCATAATTACATTAAAGGTAACTCATCACATTTAGAAGCATGATAACACTGTAGAGCAGGAGGAGCTGATCAGATTAATATATTGTTTTATAGGAAAAGATTCAGTATAATACAATTTATTCATTCAAATCCCTGATCATTCTGAGTTTAGGAGACAAGTGTGTGGTCTTACTCAGCCTTCCCTGTAGTCACTGAGCAGCACTGCCTGCTGGACTCCAAATGAGCAGGAATTTAAATGAATGAAATACAAGTCAAACAGAATCTCTTTCCATGTCAATCTGCTCAGCTCCTCCTGCTCTATAACATGCTGCCTGCGGATCAGACACCATGTTAATATGAAAGGTTTCCTTAGAATAAAATCTAATTATCATAGAATCAAAGATGGCTTTTACTTGCTTAACACTTTCATACACATGACAATATATAGAACGGTATTATAACTACTCACATTAAATTACCTCTCTGACCAAATGAATGGGACATCTTGCAGGTAAGATTCTTAGCAATATCATCATTGATGTTTTTATTGCATATTTAGAAAAAAAAAGGAATTAAACAGAAATACGCCTAAATTAGGCATAATTCTGGAGCAGATTGCACAGCATTCTGCAACTTCTCCTTGTTCGCACAAAGTCTAAAAAAGTGGTTGTGGCGTTGTCAGGGGAAGGGGATGGGCCGTCAGGCCTGTCTCATTCATCATTTTTTACGTCTGGTTTAGGTGTAGAAAATGGTCTAAATGTAAGACAGCAAGGAAGCTGTCTTACATTTAGAAGTGGCGGAGGATCTGCCGAAGTTATGTAGAGGCCAGCGCCTCTACATAACTGCACGGATCCATTGCCAGTGCAAGGCTTTATTAAGACCAGTGTCTAAAATGCCGGCCTTAATAAATGACTCCCTACATTATTATTTGCCTTTCCATCTTATTTGTCAGTTGTGTTGAATCAACATTACCAGTAAAGTTTATTAGTGCCTAGAGGTATTAAGCTACTTTCACATTTGCGCTTTGGTTTCCAGTTTTGAGATCTGGCAGAGGATCTCAAAACCGGACAAACCGGTTCTGTTTAACACACCAGGATGCATTAGTTCTGTTAGGATGCGGTTGTGTTAAATCGAAATGGTACACAACAATGTAAGTCAATGAGTGACAGATCTAGTTTTTTAAGGATCTGAAAAAAACTGATCCGGCACCATTGATTTACATTTTCTTTATCCATTTTGTTCCGTTTCAAACACGGACACAAAACCGCAGTTTGGAGTACCTTTGTGTCCTCACCTGTCCTGCAACTGGCTCTTTTTTTTGTTGCTCCTTTTGCCCAGGAAATAATGCATGCTGCCAGCTCTACTCCACTTTTCAGCAAGAACAAGCTTAGTAAGGACAGTCAGCAACTACAGGCCAGAACAGACTTGGGGGAGAGATCTGTTGTGTCCTCCTTTAGGCGTGCAACTAGGGATGATGACAGTCAGGTGGGAGCATGTGTTGCGAGCGGTCAGGGACATGGCCATGAGATTGGTGACAGTAGTCGATGATGATGTAGTCAATTGCACATGGTGAAGTGGGGGCATCATCATCAGGGGGTGAGGGTGGTGGCAGGCCCAAGAGACAGCAAGGAAAACTGGGGGTCAGTCAGCACATCCAAGTATGCAGGTGCACGTCACATGGCTGTAAATAGAAAAGTAAAACATAAAAAATCCAACAGCACTCTGCAAACACAGACGATAAAATGAGTACATATAATACTGCCATACTCACTATCTACATGAAACTGGCGCTACATTGTAAATGTGAGATTCTTGGCAAATAATTTTGTACAAAAATTATCTGTGCCCGTCTGCCCTACACCAAGGCGATCTCTTTAAGACGGGAACCTCCCAAGAGACAGCAGCAGGGTGACAATGTGACAATGAGCCAGCAGGGTGGATGCAGTGGGAGATCTGGAGCCAAATGCACACAGGGTAGACCATCTGCTACTCTGGAGCCTATCTGTCAGGAAACAACTAGCAAAGCTTGGGTTCAGCACGGAGTGGAGGGGGTGCCATACTTTTCAGTGTGGGAATTTTTTATCAAGTCACTGGAGGAAGTTAGTGTGGCGGTATGCAAGATATGTGGGTAGGAAGTGTAGTGCGGCCATGGTGTTAATGGTACTACAGTCCCTCCCTTTTAATATCGTAGACTCTAAACATTTCAGAGAACTGATGGCTTGTGTCCACCCAAGGTAGAAAGTTCCAAGCCATCATTAATTCTCTAAAAAAGCTGTGTTCCAGTCCTGCACACGTATGTGGAGCAGAAAGTGGACCAGTCCTTGAGCCTGTCAGCGTCTAGTACAATTTATGCCAGCGCTGAAGTGTGGAGCTGTAACCATGGTCAAGGACAATATATGCCCTTCATAGCCCATGAATCAGGAACCAGGATTTCTAGAGATCAGTGCCTGATGCAACAGACTAGATCATTCTGGCAGTAATGATCTGACTGTAGTGTGCTGCCACACCAGAACATTGTCACAAATGGCCCGTTACTTCTGTCCACATGCTGCTGCCAATATTCTTATGCTGCCACCCACCTGCTGTCTCTACTGCCATCTGCTCCTACTGTAATCTGCCACCATCTTGTGCTGTTACTGCTACTACTGTTGCCCCCCCCCCAACCCCTCTCAGAAGTTCACACTTCTGTTATTTGGTCAGTTATTTCCATCACTTATTGTGAGCCAAATTCAGGAGCTAAGTCTACTCTCAAATTAGGTGTCATGAATAGATCAGCAACTGTTCTGTGGTTTTGACTCACACCTGCTCTGGGCTGACAATAACTGATGAGAATAACTGAGCAAATATGTGAGGGCACAAATAAATGTCGAACAGGCTCTGAATAGAGCAGACAGGCTACCAGTATAATGGATCCCCCGACAAGCATGAGAAGCTCCCACAATTTTGTTGTCCACCATCCACACATGGGTGGCATGTTCACTACACACCGCTGTCTCTCCTCAAAACATTTCCAGGTGCTTAGCAGAAGAAAATTTGGTGTCACAGTACCCATTACATGTTCTGCCATTGATAGTTAACCACCATTACCATCCTTTGCAGTGATGTCATAGACGAGAAACCTGCTACAGACTGGAACAATGTCATCTTTAGCAATGGTTCCAGGTTCTGTTTGGCATCCAACAGCAGTCGGGTTTGAGTATAGAAGCCTCATGGTGAGTGACACACTGGTGTAATGATCTGGGGAGCCACCACATATACCGTGGTCATCCCTAGTAGTGATTTGAAGGACAGTAACAGCTCAGCGATAAGTGCAGGACATCCTGAGACCATATGTGTTGCCTTTCATGGCAGGGCTTCTAACTGGAATTTTTCAGCAGGATGATTCTCACCAACACACAGAAAGGGTTTTCCCACGAATGTCTCCTCCACATCGCAAAAGACTTCTTTAGCCTGTCTGCCAATTGAGCATTTATTGCACCAGCTGGGACACCAACTTCAGCATCCTACGCATATGCAGGATCTACAGGCCCAGCAACATCTGTGAGCAAATGTGTAACAAGACACCATACAGAACCTGTATGTCTCCATGCCCAACCATATCTTATCTTTTATCCAGGCTAGATGCAGCCCAACAGGGTATTAGAGCCTTCTTTTAATTGTATAGTTTTCTCCAAGAGACTTATCCTTTCCTATAATATTGTAATCACCTACATATATGATCATTACATTCCCACATTCAAGATCCTTGGTGCATAATTTTTTTGTCAATGAGTGTATATTACCCATAGGACTCCTGTTGGTCTTGCACTCCTGACCAGCCTGTCTTCCCCATAGGCTGATTTTAATTAGTGTAAGTATAAAGCTGTAGCCTGCTGTCACTGCACTCACTAACCTTTTGGCACCAGGAGAGGTATAGAGTGGACTCTCATTGCATTCATTGGCAGCCATCTGGCACCAGGAGAGGTATAGAGTGGGCTTAGTATGCATGTTGGTATCTGCATTTACTGGATTTAATGGAGGCTGGAGGCCATTATGGCACCAAAAATGATAAAAGGCAGAGTGGACCCAGCATGCATGTGGAACCTGCATTCCCTGTATTTTATGGTGGCTGTTATGGCACATAACAGGTAGTATTTAGTGTTAGGTTCCCGTCTTAAAGAGACTGCCTTGACGTTTGGCAGACAGGCCCAAATAATTTTGTACAGAACCAAAAACACAATAAACGGATAATCAGATGTACTACGAGATAGATAGTTCTGGAGACACCTCAATATATACACGAAAAAACTAAATAGGACTCCTAAAACCTAAATTTTAATAGGTATGCAATAAAAACCGCAAAAAAACGGTGCTGGGTACATGAAAACAATATAAATAATACATAAACAATAATGATCATGGGCCTAGTGAACCCTGGTCTGACCCTATGCAGCCCTAAGGTAGGCCCTTTGCCCAGAGAAACCCCCTGATGGTGGGGGTACCCTGTCCCCGTACCTATCCTGCAGACCCTAACAGGACCCTGAAGCTCTGCAGGACTAAAGGGTAAGTGATATATTGACCCCAACGCGTTTCGCCCACGTCTGGGCTCCTCAGGGGGAAATACACAGTGAACCAGGGAATTTAGGCAAATAAACACCAAACGAGCACAAATGAAATAATCCCGACTGGGAACGGTACCTGCCACCTCAGTAGAAAACTGCAGCCCGTAAATGGAGCCTAAAGGAAAAAGACATCCAAATATAAATACACAGGACGGCCCTACAAACAAAGTAAAGTTAGAGATACAAGTATACACTTACATTGGTGACAGTGTGATGCAATCTAGTCCCAGGCGGCGGTGTGCACGCGATGCCACCGCCGCGCTGGGTTTAAGAAGGCAAACTCCCTCATATCCGGCCCATGTGACTTCCGGTGAGTGGAACTCATGCCGCAAGCGCGATGCATTCCACAAACAGCCGGGGAAGCATCGGATGTTGGGATGGCAACCTCCGACTTCCGGTTAGCGTCAACATGGAGCCATGCGAAGTAGCGAGTGTAACGCATATGCGTTCCACACAGTGGAAAATGGCACAGGTGAATCCCAGCTGATGGGGAAATGTTTATAAAAGATGAAATATGCCCCACATATTGAAGAATTAATAACACAAGGGAGATGGAAAGGTCAGTAGGGATTATAAAAGGGGATAAATAGAAAATAAATGATGAAGAAAAATTATTAATCTAGATAATGGATAAAATTAATATATAACGATAAGGTGGAGTGATAAATCTTGCATCACCTAAAGAACATATAGGCAGTAACATACCGCCAGGCTAGCATTCATGAATGGCCACTAGGAAAAACATCAACATAAATATGTGCAGGACTGAAAAAGGAATAATTAAATAAAGCAAGTGAAGGTCAATCTCTCGTTAAGACCTAAGGGAGACTGGGATCGGAAGTAATAAATCCACTCAGTTTCTTTTTGTAGAATCTTCCGATCCCAGTCACCCCTTCTAGGTGAACGAGGTACAAGTCGTATGGCGGCGAACCGCACCACCCTAAGGTCGACTCCGTGACAGGTATTAAAATGTTGAGCCACTGGAGTATCGCGTTTATTCTTAATGTCATTAACATGTTCCAGGACTCTCTTCCTCAATTCCCGACTGGTTTTTCCTATATAGTCTACTGGGCAGGGGCACTGGCAGATATAAATCACGCCAGTGCTCCTACAATTAATAAAATCGCTAATAGGGTAGCGGGAATGGGTAACCGAACATGTTACTTCTTTCGTGGTTTGAATAAAAGCGCAAGCTTTACAGTTACCGCATTTGAAGATACCAGACGGTTTCCGGTCTAGCCAAGTCCCCTCCTTTTTCGGTGCAGTGTAGAAACTATGTACCAAACGATCCTTTAGACTCCTTCCTTTGCGGAAGGTGACCTGGGGGTAAGGGGATATTGCTTTACACAAATCCTGATTCAGCAACAAGATGGGCCAAAATTTATTGAGGACGGCTCGCATTTGTCTATGTGCCACATCAAAACTAGAGATTAGGCGAATAGTTGGAGAATCATCAGTGTTGCGTGACCTCAGAATGAGAAGCTCACCTCTATCACGGTTTTCAGCTTCTCTAAATGCACTCCCCAGGACTGCTTTAGGATAGCCCCTTGCTCTAAAGCGAGTACGGAGCTGCCTAGACGCTTGTAAAAAGGTATTATGATCAGAGCAGTTTCTGCGTGTGCGCAGAAACTGCCCTTTCGGGATACCCCGTTTCAATGTATAAGGGTGGTAGCTATTCCAATGAAGGATGCTGTTGGTGGCAGTAGGCTTGCGAAAAAGGGTAGTGCAGAGGTGGTTATCCTGAATTAGGACACTAAGGTCCAAGAAAGTCAAGGAGACGTTATCTATAACAGAGGTGAAAAACACACCAATGTCATTGTCGTTTAATATTGACATAAAGCCATCAAACTTCTCGCAGTTACCACTCCAGATTAAAAATATATCGTCGATGTAGCATGTCCAAAACGCCACATCGATATTCCATGTGAGTAACTGCTCTGAGAACGGTGTCCTCAGTCAGTGTCCTTGAGTCAGACCCTACTACTCTATTTCTGAGTTCTTTGAAACAAATCTTGAACAGAGGCCTTAAGGATAAGGTAATTAGTGAGACTGAATTTATTTTTTTATTTCCAACTTCTCCATCAATTGCCACCTTCTATGCCTTACCTAAGGTCCATAAAGGCTAGAGGTCCTTAAGGGTCGTCCAATTGTCTCGGGGGTAGGATCGCTCACTCACCATTGTGGCCTTTACATCGACAAGGTTTTGTGCAATTTCGTCACCGCCTTGCCGTCCTACACCCGAGACAGTATGGACTTTCTCCGCAAAATTGAATGTTTAAATCTCGACCCTGGGGCTAAGGTTGCCAGTATTGACGTAGAATCACTTTACACCTCCATCCCACACGATAGAGGCATTCAAGCTGTCACGTACTTTTTGAACACTAGAGGTATCCAGTTTTACAAACATAACCAGTTTATTCTGGATCTCTTGTTGTTCACCCTCACGAATAACAATTTTTTATTCAACGGAGTTTTCTACCACCAGCTCAGGGGGACTGCGATGGGGAGTCCTTGTGCCCCATCGTATGCCAACCTCCTCCTGGGCTGGTGGGAGGACACTGTTGTCTTCTCAGAGCAGTTACTCACGTGGAATATCGATGTCGCGTTTTGGACATGCTACATCGACGATATATTTTTAATCTGGAGTGGTAACTGCGAGAAGTTTGATGGCTTTATGTCAATATTAAATGACAATAACATTGGTCTGTTTTTCACCTCTGTTATAGATAACGTCTCCTTGACTTTCTTGGACCTTAGTGTCCTAATTCAGGATAACCACCTCTGCACTACCCTTTTTCGCAAGCCTACTGCCACCAACAGCATCCTTCATTGGAATAGCTACCACCCTTATACATTGAAACGGGGTATCCCGAAAGGGCAGTTTCTGCGCACACGCAGAAACTGCTCTGATCATAATACCTTTTTACAAGCGTCTAGGCAGCTCCGTACTCGCTTTAGAGCAAGGGGCTATCCTAAAGCAGTCCTGGGGAGTGCATTTAGAGAAGCTGAAAACCGTGATAGAGGTGAGCTTCTCATTCCGAGGTCACGCAACACTGATGATTCTCCAACTATTCGCCTAATCTCTAGTTTTCATGTGGCACATAGACAAATGCGAGCCGTCCTCAATAAATTTTGGCCCATCTTGTTGATGAATCAGGATTTGTGTAAAGCAATATCTCCTTACCCCCAGGTCACCTTCCGCAAAGGAAGGAGTCTAAAGGATCGTTTGGTACATAGTTTCTACACTGCACCGAAAAAGGAGGGGACTTGGCTAGACCGGAAACCGTCTGGTATCTTCAAATGCGGTAACTGTAAAGCTTGCGCTTTTATTCAAACCACGAAAGAAGTAACATGTTCGGTTACCCATTCCCGCTACCCTATTAGCGATTTTATTAATTGTAGGAGCACTGGCGTAATTTATATCTGCCAGTGCCCCTGCCCAGTAGACTATATAGGAAAAACCAGTCGGGAATTGAGGAAGAGAGTCCTGGAACATGTTAATGACATTAAGAATAAACGCGATACTCCAGTGGCTCAACATTTTAATACCTGTCACGGAGTCGACCTTAGGGTGGTGCGGTTCGCCGCCATACGACTTGTACCTCGTTCACCTAGAAGGGGTGACTGGGATCGGAAGATTCTACAAAAAGAAACTGAGTGGATTTATTACTTCCGATCCCAGTCTCCCTTAGGTCTTAACGAGAGATTGACCTTCACTTGCTTTATTTAATTATTCCTTTTTCAGTCCTGCACATATTTATGTTGATGTTTTTCCTAGTGGCCATTCATGAATGCTAGCCTGGCGGTATGTTACTGCCTATATGTTCTTTAGGTGATGCAAGATTTATCACTCCACCTTATCATTATATATTAATTTTATCCATTATCTACATTAATAATTTTTCTTCATCATTTATTTTCTATTTATCCCCTTTTATAATCCCTACTGGCCTTTCCATCTCCCTTGTGTTATTAATTCTTCAATATGTGGGGCATATTTCATCTTTTATAAACATTTCCCCATCAGCTGGGATTCACCTGTGCCGTTTTCCACTGTGTGGAACGCATATGCGTTACACTCGCTACTTCGCATGGCTCCATGTTGACGCTAACTGGAAGTCGGAGGTTGCCATCCCAACATCTGACGCTTCCCCGGCTGTTTGTGGAATGCATCGCGCTTGTGGCATGCGTTCCACTCACCGGAAGTCACATGGGCCGGATATGAGGGAGTTTGCCTTCTTAAACCCAGCGCGGTGGTGGCATCGCGTGCACACCGCTGCCTGGGACTAGATTGCATCACACTGTCACCAATGTAAGTGTATACTTGTATCTCTAACTTTACTTTGTTTGTAGGGCCGTCCTGTGTATTTATATTTGGATGTCTTTTTCCTTTAGGCTCCATTTACGGGCTGCAGTTTTCTACTGAGGTGGCAGGTACCGTTCCCAGTCGGGATTATTTCATTTGTGCTCGTTTGGTGTTTATTTGCCTAAATTCCCTGGTTCACTGTGTATTTCCCCCTGAGGAGCCCAGACGTGGGCGAAACGCGTTGGGGTCAATATATCACTTACCCTTTAGTCCTGCAGAGCTTCAGGGTCCTGTTAGGGTCTGCAGGATAGGTACGGGGACAGGGTACCCCCACCATCAAGGGGTTTCTCTGGGCAAAGGGCCTACCCTAGGGCTGCATAGGGTCAGACCAGGGTTCACTAGGCCCATGATCATTATTGTTTATGTATTATTTATATTGTTTTCATGTACCCAGCACCGTTTTTTGCGGTTTTTATTGCATACCTATTAAAATTTAGGTTTTAGGAGTCCTATTTAGTTTTTTCGTCCAACTAATTATGTACACAATGTATTTTATTATTTGTTTATAATAAAAATATGACATATAGGTACCATTGTACATGTCAAAAGGTAAATAGATAAAAATAGGAGGTAGAGTAACGGAAGGAAAAGCATACAAAAATAGGCTCTCACGATAAATAAGTCTAGGGTGACTAGTACTCAAATCCAAGATAATGCCAGATGCTGGATTGTTGGGACAAGAGTGGAAGAAACTATCCCTCCTACTGTCCCTCTCTGTCTAGTGGCCCTGCCTATAAACGGAATGGCCGCTCCGATAGGGGCGATCCCGTGTCAGGAACCTCCTGGTGACCCTAGTAAGTCTCTGACACAGGAAAGATATCCACAAACCACCCACCGGAACAGGAGAGAAGGAGATAGTCATGAACCAGTCACAGTCAAAACTACAATTACAGTTGGCGCGAATAGGTAATTTATAGTAGTATGCTAGTTACAATTCCACCTATCATAAGGTGAACAAGCTCAACACAGAGACAATACAGAAGGTGATAGAAACCCCAAAGTTCTTATCAGGTGGATTTGATAATCCACCTAGACACGTGAGGGAAGGGGTAATAAAATGCTCCAATTGCACCGGACAGGTACACCAGTCATAGATTTAAGATGATCAAGTGTACAAGTGTAATGACCTTAAACAATAATAAAGAGGGGTCCTAGAAAAATAGACCCAAATTAGTCCCGACCCGTTTCCCCGTGAATGTCACAGTTCATCAGGGGACTGTGTAGAATAAGAACAAAAACCCCCTTTATAAAGTGCATCAAGTATTAGTGTCCACTTGGGACATTTGGACTCTGACGATTCCAGTAAAGAGATCAAAGGATATATCCCGATGCGAAGTCAAAATGTGTTGGATATAGAGGTAAGTAATCTGGTACCCATTGAGTCACATCAGTTCACCCATCCATCTGTATATTCAACCTGGGGTCTATATAGCAATAGAGTGCCTGTATGTCTAGTACTTTCTCAAGATAAATGGAACATAATACATCATAATACATTTGTTCTACGCCTTTTACATTATGTTTTAACCCACAACTATTTTGTATTTAACTCCAAGTTCTACCACCAGCTCAGGGGCACCGCTATGGGGAGTCCCTGCACTCCCACTTATGCCAACTTGCTCCTGGGCTGGTGGGAGGACACTGTAGTATTTTCTGAGGAAATGTCATCTTGGACCCAATACATTCCATTCTGGGTACGCTATATAGATGACATTTTACTTTTCTGGATGGGCTCTATACGAGATTTCAACAATTTCATACAAACACTCAATACCAACCATATTGGTCTTTACTTCACCTCAGAGATAAATGACTCCTCCATCACTTTTCTGGATATCAAAATTAACAAAGGAGAACATCAAAAAATAAGGAACACTCTCCATCGTAAAAAACAGCTACAAATAGCTTATTAAGATGGCAGAGCTTCCATCCTAGGCCGTTATGTAAAGGCATCCCTAAAGACCAATTTCTTAGAATTCGCCGTAACTGCTCTGACCTGGAAACTTTTGAACAGAAAGCAAACGCACTGTTCAATAGATTCAGGGATAGGGGGTATCCATCATGTTATCTACACGAAGCATGGGAGTCTGCACGATCAGAACCTCACTTTTGAACTCAAGTAAAAGGAAGACAACCAGCTACGCATCATAGGTACCTTTGACTCTGAACATGTACAGGTCAGAAACATACTAAATAAATATTGGTCCCTCCTTAAAACTGATCCGGACCTAATGAACAGTCTCTAATTCATAGCCATTACGAACCACCATCCAGAGAAACTTTGCTTCATAGGCGTTGGAACGGAACATTCAGATATGGCCACTGCAAGGCGTGCAATTTCATAAAAGTTAGGAATACTTTCAGAAATAGTTCCAATACTCACGTGTATCAAGCACGCTGTTTTGCAAATTGTAACACAAAAGGAGTCATTTATTTAATGGAATGTAGTTGTGGGATTTTATATATTGGCAAGACGGTCAGAGAATTTAAAGTTTGGATCCTTGAACAGCTAGGGGGCATTAGGAACAAAAGGGACAAACCAATAGAAGTGGTGTCCACCTCAATTAGAGGAGGAAACATTGACTGAATTTTGAGGCAAAAAGAGTCGTGGTTGATATACCGCCTTGACATGGTTACACCGCAAGGCTTAAATGATGGCATTGATTATACATGTTTTATTTGAATAACTGACCATTTCTTTACTCAACATCCAGAAGTGGGGTATCCCAGGGGGTATTTTTACAATCATCATTTCCCCTGTCCAGTGTTTCTTCCCCCACTTGGGGACAGTATTTAGAAGGATTTGGGTTGAGGGTCTGGAGCTTCTCCTCCTGACCCCCATCCCTCTCCTTCATACTGGAATTCCATCTACAACTAGGATCCCCCCTTAAAGATATATATATATATATTCATTCTATTAGGGGTTCCTTTCACCTTTCCCCTCCTAGATAATGTGATGTACAATGTCTTTACAAATGTGGTACAATGATAAAAATGTTTTAAATAAAAATATTTTATTCATATGGCTATAACTGGCATTAATATTTAGCATCTACATTGAGATCACCCAAAATTATTGATTACCCATTGGGGATTGATACCTGGGACCTGTGGGAAGTAGCTGAAACGCATCGGTGTCTGGTGGAACGCACCACCATTGATGCAATGTGTGCCTCTGTTCTTTTACTAATAAAGATGGACATTCAAGTGCTGACACGCACTGTAATGTTTGGAACGCAGCGCCGCATGCTGTCAGCACGCACCCAGCACGTCAGAGGCAGTAGGCGGGGCAGGAATAGGTGGAGAAGGCATCCCAGCTCCTTGAAAAAGCGCGCATCTTGGTGAGTTCTCTCCCGTCATCCATCATTGGCGCTCCATTATGTGGTACCTTCGTCCACCATGGGCATCATGGGATACCTGACACAAACATCTGCTGGCTGATGTCCCGCGGCATCCACTGACCAGGATTCACTGACCAGCATTGCGCAAGTATCCCCTTTGGGGACACACTTCTGATATCTGTGGCATATACTGTATATGTTTCATCACATTTTGGCAGTGTTTTTGGGCTATACATTTGGCCACCTGGCCATTCTGTTCATGCAGGCATAGGTTTTTCCATTTATCTTGAGAAAGTACAAGACATACAGGCACTCTATTGCTATATAGACCCCAGGTTGAACATACAGATGGACGGGTGAACTGATGCGACTCAATGGGTGCCAGATTACTTACCTCTATATCCAACACACTTTGACTTCGCATCGGGGTATATCCTTTGAGCCCTCTACTGGAATTGTCAGAGTCCAAATGACCAAAGTGGACACTAATACTTGATGTACTTTATAAAGGGGGTTTTTGTTCCTATTCTACACAGTTCCCTGATGAACTGTGACATTCACAGGGAAATGCGTCGGGACTAATTTGGGTCTATTTTTCTAGGACCCCTCTTTATTATTGTTTAAGGTCATTATACTTGTACACTTGATTATCTTAAATCTATGACTGGTGTACTTGTTTCTTGGAACACCAGTGATACTGGTGCAATTGGAGTATTTTATTACCCCTTCCCTCACATGTTTTGGTGGATTATCAAATCCACCTGATAAAAACTTTGGTGTTTCTATCACCTTCTGTATTGTCTGTGTGTTGAGTTTCTTCACCTTATAGAATTGTAACTAGAATACTAATGTAAATTACCTATTCGCGCCAACTGTAATTGTAGTTTTGGCTGTAACTGGTTCATGACTATCTCCTTCTCTCCTGTCCCAGTGGGTGGTTTGTGGATATCTTTCCTGTGTCAGAGACTTACTAGGGTCACCAGGATGTTCCTGACACAGGATCACCCCTATCGTGGCGGCCATTCCGTTTATAGGCAGGGACACTAGATGGAGAGGGACAGTAGGAGGGATAGTTTCTTCCACTCTTGTCCCAATAATCCAGCATCTGTCATTATCTTGGATTTGAGTACTAATCACCCTCTGACTTATTTATCGTGAGGGCCTGTCTTTGTATGCTTTTCCTTCCGTTACTCTACCTCCTATTTTTATCTATTTACCTTTTGACATGTACGATGGTACCTATATGTAATATTTTTATTATAAACTAAAAAGTTATATTTTAGTGGTTTTTCGGTGATGTACATTGGTTCTTTTCCAATAAGTAAACACCTAACCCTCTGACGGTTTTATCTGTCAGCTCTGTGATACACAATGTATTTGCCAAGAATCTCAAATTTACAAAATAAGTGTAGCATTAGCATCAGAATAATTTCTATAACTATGGCACTATTGTAAGTGATTTGTGTTTGCAGAGTGCTGTTAAATTGTATTTTTTTCTTTCTGTTTCTAGCCATGGCAGCGTGCACCTGAGCATTGGGAAGTGCTGACTGACCCTCTTTTTCTTGCATTACCCATAGGATGGTTCACATACATGGCTATAAAAGAGTTAAACAGGATTTACTTCCTTAGTATACATGCAAAGGACTTGTCATCTTGAATTAGAACCTTCTTATTCTTAGAAAGTTTCCAAGTGATCACTCTATATTAATTTCTTCTTGGTGCACATGCCAAAGCTTGAAACATTTATTATTTTAAATATAAATCTATGCATTTCGTAAGATAAGTGCTTCAACCAAAGCCTGCATCCTGCATGTAAGCCATGTATAAAGTATGGCTCTACCCTATTACACCTGTCACATGGGATTTTGCTTCATGAGTCTTTACTTTCATCTAGACATACATTAAACATTGCCAGTACCAATTACACTACAAAGTAAATGATATATCAGTCCAGGATCTTTAGCAGGTTTAGCTAGTTCAGTTCTGATGTACCAGATCATGAGTAATAGGGGATGTGGATTCAGGATTCATTCACTGTAGAGAGAGAGAGTGATCTGGTACATACATACAAACAATTCCAGTCAGACAACACGTTAGTTGTCACATCTTAACCAAAACTTAGTTGTAGCTAGGCTTTTTTTTCACCAGGGACACACATTGCGTATGGCACTGCCATAGGATACACCCATAGCTTGCACATGTACATAAATACACACGTTACACACACATGTATACACATTATAAACGTATAACGTATAAACACCTATACTCACAGTACACACATAAATACACATTATACACATACAGCCAAAGATTTCACTACATTTAGTAAAAAATAAGACAATGTGCCGCTGTGTTCTGTTGTACCCATATGTGGCTTGTGTTTTGCATGGCGACATATGTAGTTTTCATTGGTACCATTTTCTGGGGTACATGGGACTTTACATTTATTATTTTTTGGGGCAGGGGTGAATAGGAAAAAAAAACTATGTTTTTTTTTTAATGTTCATTGAGCAGTTTAACGTGTTATCCTCATTATACAGGTAAGGGTTGTGGCAAACACAGGGTGATATCATATATGTGTGCGTGTGTGTTTCTTACCACTTTTTATACAATTCTTTTTTTCTTTTTAATAAACTTTATTAACCTTTAATTATTTTTTCTTTTTACTGTCACTAGGGGGCTTTGATTTTATAATGCAGTGGTATTCCTTGTATACCATCATCTTACCAGTGACAGGTAGTCTATTAGGCAGTGTCTGCTGCACAGTCTAAAAAATACAGTCATGGCAGTTCTGGGGTTTTTCATAGGCCAGTGGCTGCCATGGGTGATGGTAGCAGAGGAACCCTTCTTTCTCTAACTGCCTAGATGCCATGGTCGCTATTGACCACCACATCTAGAAAGTTAAAGGGAGTCTGTCACCTCATTTTCACCTATATAATTAACAACACTGCCCCACAGAAGATTGCATACACATCCCAGACATACCTGTGTGCACTTTATGTCTGTATTACATGTTCAGGAAAAGCACTTTTATTCTGCAGGAAAACAGCTCTGGCTCTGCAGTTGCTGCAAACCAGACTGAAGAGGGGAGGGCTGCTTTAGCTGCTCATGTCTTGGGATTGGTGGCAGATAGAAAAATGGTTCTGACATTCCTTGAAAGCTGGCATTCCAAGCTTTAAAAGATACCAAATATCACAGCATTATATCCAGCATATCAGAAGATATAGCTGTTAGAAATCGAGTCCGGAGAGAAAGCTGTTTTTAGTTTCACTTTCAGCTGGGCACTCGGGAGCTGTTTTCCTGCAGAATAAAAGTGCTTTTCCTGGACATGTAATACAGACACACAGTGCACACAGGGATGTCTGGGATGTGTCTGCAACCTTCTGTGGGGCACTGCTGTTAGTTATATAGGTGAAAATGAGGTGACAGACTCCCTTTAAGCAGCCAACATTAGCGTTAATTCCACTGCCAACCAATATCGCTGGAGCCTGGCTTCATTCAATGTCCCACAACAATGACAGCCAGAGTCACCCCTACAGTGATGACCAGTGCTCCGCAACAGTGATTTCCTCCAACAATAACAGCAGAGCACCCTCAACAGTGAAAACCAGACTGCTGAATGCCCAACACCAGAGTCAACAATGAAGCCAAACATTTACAGCCAGTATCTCCCAGTGACACGAAAGTACTCCCCCAACAGTGACAGCCAGTGTGCCTCCAACAGTGACAGCAAAAGTGCTGCCCAACAGTGTACCACCAAATAGTGACAGCCAGTGCCACCTTCAGTGGCACCAGTGACAACATTGACACTAGAGTGCTCTCCTCTGTAGTTTCTCACTGGTTCTTATCAGTCAGGATGTTACTGGGGCCCCACACTGTGCCACTGATACAGAGGCCACATTCTTCTGTACCAGTCACTATGCCACTCATAGCCTGCACTTAACATCTAGTGACTATCTGAGCCACCTCTGTTGCTAGGAGACCAGACCACTGCTGTCAATGAGGGAAGATGAAGGACTTTAGAGAGCAGGAGCACAGAGCCTGGAGGAAGGAGCCACAGCAGGAGAAACAGTGGGAAGCCATATTTTCTCCTTACAGTGATCCGGAGGACTCCATCAGCGCAGCCTGTAAGCTCTATTCAGTCCTTGCCACCTGCGCCACTGGGACTGAACTGACGCCACAGGATGTGCTGATCTAGTTATACATATTACACACATAACATGCACACATAAATTTATATACATTACACACACACACAGAGTTACACACATTAAGCATACCCAAAAGTCCACTGACAAAATTCCAACAGTCTGTACTGGCACATAAGGACTGCCCCAGAACTGTGGTTCTACAATAAGCCCAGATAGATCACTAAAGTTTTTCTGCTGTAAAATCCTACAATGTTGTATCTTCCTTCATTCTGGGACAATGCCCAGTTGTGGATTTAAAGGGACTGTGTAATCAGAAAATGATGCTGTTTTAATCACATTTTTATGTTAAACATTTTTTTTTAACTTTTGGTGATTTTTAAATTTTTCCATGTCTCTATCTATATTTTAAAACAATGCATATAATCCTGCAGTTTTCACACCGGCCACAAGGCCTAAAATATGTTAAAACCTCCTGCCTTTTGAGAGCAGCTACATGAGCTATGGACACAATGACACAATGGATAGGGGCTGACTAATTGTATGAGCGGGTTTTCTAAGCGTGCTCTGTGACCTGTGCAGAGGTCAGGAGGGAGTAGATAAGCTGTGATATCAATCTATTGTGAATCGTGCATTCCGTGTTATCTATATAGAGGTGTTACTTTTCATTGTAATCCTGCCTGCGGTGATAATGGTAATGGCTACTGATAAGTTACCTGCACAGAACAGGAAACCATTACATATTTATTAGACCTAGTGGCAAGTGTGAAAATTGCAGGATTATATACAGTTTTTTAGATATAGATAAAAATAGGGGGGGGGGGGACTCACAAGAAATTCGAAAAAAAAAAATATATATATGTTTCACATAAAAATGTGATTTAAACAATAGGTCCATTTTCTGATGACACATTCCCTTTAACGTATAATAAAAGCATTCATTGTTCATAATGCATAGAGCCAGTTGACTAGCATCATAAGCAAATTGGATGCAACTTTCAGCAAATTGGCAGCTATTCATCAAAATACATTATGTCACCTTAAAATGCAACCAGACCTTGACATAAGACAAAAATGGCCATCACTTTATCTACTGAATAGGCTTTTATATGACAGCGAGGGAAAAAACTACTTAAAATAACAACACTTTTAAGATGGAATCAAGCCAAAGAATGATCTGCATAGAAATTGGCTTTCAACATAAAACACAATGCAGCAAGCTTAGGAATTCTGCCACCTTGAAAATATTTTCCTTTGCCAGCAGGACCCACTCTTATTGAAGTGAGCAGTTCTGTGAAATATAGAGTGTTGCAATGTCATAACTAAACAACTGAGATAATAAGAACTGTACAGTATTTTCACGGATAAAATATAGACCCAGCATATTCCATCTTTATGCTTGAAAAGAACTGGAATAGGAACACAGCAGTATAAAGGACCTGATTAAAGGCTATGGATATCTTTGCACTAATTTTTAATTATGCATTTATTTATTTATTTATTTTTTTATAAGAAAGCAACTTTCTTATCTTAAATTTCCAACCATTTTGCATCTATACAATTTGTGTAATTATCTCACGTAACTAGCTGTTCTGCTGCTTTGAATGTGGATCAGGCAGCACGTTGCTCCTGTCTGTGTCTCTCTCTCTGCTCTCCTCTTTGTTTCTCTCAGTGTTAAAGATAGTAGTAAGGTATAGTATACAGGGCAGATCAGAGAAAGGAGAGGTAGGAAAGCATCCAGGTTTTCAGAGAGAGCAAGTCACACAGGCTGAACTATATCAAGGGTATGTGTATCAATGTACAGAGAGAGGACTGGTGGCAGACTACAAAGGTGGGGGAATCACCCACATGGAAGACGCAGGTTGCAAAGTGCAGTATACAGTGGCGTACATAGACAAGTAAGGGCCCCATAGCAAGGATCAAACCAGGCCCCCCACACAGGATAGAAGAGTTTTGACCTAAATCCCTTTCAATGACCCTTGGGCCATTTTTTCCACTGCCTCATTTGCTAAAAGTTGTTCCTTTAGAGCAGAGGCGCACAACGTTTTCTAGTTAGGGGCCACATTGCCAGACTATATCAATGACGAGGGCCGAAAATAAAATTTAAAGGGGTGTTAAGAACTAAAATACTGTATTTATGGTATATTGAACACACAGTATATACCATTAATGTCTAGATACAGTTCCAGGACTCCCATCTAATGGGAGAATACATGAAAAATACATGTTAGCAGCCACAATACATAGACATCCATGTCTGCCTGCAGATGGTTTGGGGCCGCATAGAAAGGTATCAAGGGCCGCATGTGGCCCCCGGGCCGCAGGTTGTGCATCCCTGCTTTAGAGGATGGAGTCCTGACCAGGTTTCCATCCCCGGTAGAAGAGGGGATGATCCCAACTGGGCCCCCTCTTTCCCTGGGCCCTATAGCAGTCGCATGGTCTGCCACTATGATAGTTATGCCCCTGGCAGTATATATCAGCGAATCTAAAAATGAATGAATGAAAATTACTGACTAAAACAGTGCAACCACTAACACACAGTATGTAAAAATCACAACTTCTAAACTGGTTGTCCTGTTTTAATGAACATCCATTCATGTAATGGAATGACGTTCTAGGTCTGCCGGCGTGCTGTTCTTACTAAAAAGCTCTCCATTCTGATACATTTAAGGAGTGCTGTCTATGAAGTCCATATGCCCTCCTAGGACATCAGGACAGGTCCTTAAAGGGGTCCTCATTGGAGAATTGTCACTAGTATACAGTATTAGTGAATTGAATCATGGCCAATATCTTAAAATACTTGGAGTGTGAATGAGAAACAAAATTCTTCCATTAATGTCAGCAAAATACAGATCTGTATTCTGCCATTTAGGAAGACGGAAAGATAAGTTGTTATAGGGTATGGTCATCTTTGCAGCAATTTCCTTTTTTGCTCCAATACTTTGAATGGAGAAAGCAGCAGGGCTGCTCAGACAACAGCCCTTAAAGATGACCTGTCATGTCTTCTGATGTCTGTTTTAGTAACTACAGTACTTACATTCCCCATGTAATCAATTCTGGTACATCTATTCGTATGACTGTATACCATTTTGCTATTATTCCTTAGAAGTTTATGAATGAACTGCCAGCAGTCAGCAATAAAGTTCCAGCTGGGTATTACAATTTGGGAGGAAGGGGGTGTTCCTGCACAATCTGGCACTGGCAGCACTGATTGAATAGTGTCAGACTGTGCAGGGACACACACCCAACTGACAAACTGCTGGAAATTTGTTCATGACTTTTAATAAGTATAAAGGAGAAAAAGCGAGACATAAGTAATCACTTAAAAGACTTGTCAGGTGAGATGACAGGTCCTCTATAAGGGCAGTGTTCACATTCATAACTATTTTTAATGTTCCTCTGCAACCTCAATGAAAAAGCAAATAATTTGAAAAGAGTCTTGATTGAAAATACATATTCTGCTTCCTTTTGCCTACAGATACTAAGCAGCCCAATACAAACCCTGTGTAGTCTAACTCTGTAGCCATACTGTCAGCCGTCTCTTTTTCTTACTAATGAATATTTGGTAGGTTAGGGTTAATTCAGGATAGATAATCGGGCGAATTGCCTACATTTACTATATTGGCTACAGCTCATTTGTGGCATGATTTGCTATAAAATTATCTTATTTTATACAATACATATTTATGAAGCACGTATGCCGATAAACCACTGCACCTAGTCCGAAATGTTCTATGCCAGTTTTCTGGCTTCAAATTTGCAACTTTTTGTCCTTTTACACCACACTCAACAGATTTGTAAAACACAATGATGGTGCAGAGGTGAGAGGCAGGGTCTATGCCGCCAGGCAAATTTAGGATTTCTTTTGTCAGTTTTCTTATGCAAGTTAAGCCAGAAATCTAGCTGCTGTAGATTTCAGAATGTGGTATAAAGATACGTTGTATCTTACCCCACCAAGAACTAGATCAAGACTTACGGTATAAATGCCATTCTTGATAAATTCCCCCCATAGAAACTTGTATTGCTTTTTATTATAATTAATCAGCCTGAAAAGCGCCTTTAGCCTCATACCATCGTGTCTGTTCCCTGTATGTGACCGTGATAATAAGGTATCTGCGATGCTGTGTTTAAACTTTTATGTCATCTAATTCAGAATTCAATAAAATAGAATATAAGAGTTGAAGAAAAATACTATAATATATATATATTTTTTTTTATGTTTGAGCCTTTCCGGTGTACACAACAGGTATGTAAAATGTTTTTATATATTGTCTTATGAAGTTTTTAATAGTTGCCCTTTAACATTATGTGATATCAGTAAAATATACTGTGTGCCCTTGATAAAATTCATAGTCTTCCATCTAGTGGACAACAGGATAAATGACAGGCAATAGAGGGTTCATAATGAAACAGGAAAAGATTGCAGCTATCCCACTGCGTGTTCAAATAAGCCAGATATCCCATAGTTCATTCAGCTTATCTTGAATTACCTTGATTCAATGAACCTGGAGATACTACATTACCTTCCTCATAATAGAGATATCACAGCGCGTTTCAATATCATTTGTCACAAACAACTATTTGGAGTATTGGATACTGTGCACTAAATGGCATCACCACAGCATCTATTATATGGAATACATACACACAGTTAGGTTCCCATTTATCAATCTATGTACACCAGAAAACTGGTGTCAAAAAGTCCAGCTTGCACAAAAATCTGTGGAAGTTTTTCACCCAATTCACCACTTTTCCAAAAAGTGGGCACAGGGGTTGGACATACATTTGTTATATTTCACACCAAGCAAAGTGGCATAAATTATACCTGAAATCAATGCCAGCTCCCTTGATACAAAAGATTTCTGTTCTGGCACAAAGACCTGCAGAAATGTGCTCCAAAAAATAAGAGCCACTTAATAACTATGCTGCATTTCACACCAGTGGGGTCGAGGTTAAACTGGTATAGAAAACTTCACTCTTAATAAATCTCCTCCTACAGTTAAAAAATATAGTAAAAAGCTTTTTAATATACAAAAAAGCATACACCGGATACCTCTAAGGGAGTGTGAAAAAGCCAACAAGAAAAAGGCATTAATGTATTTGAAAACCCCTATCAATACATAATTAATTGATTACAATATATTGATAGTTCACCACAGTAAAAATCAGAAGGTGGACAGGTTATCACGAGGCAGGACTATAATTGTCCTTCTTACTCAACATTTGGTGACACGCATATCTTAATGGTTGTGATCTTGTGTCCAGGGTTGTGGGAGCAACATTACTGTCCCTACAATGTCCCTGGGAATCAATCATCCTGCCTACAGACAGAGCACCTGTCCCAAAAGGACTGCTAATAGGGACTGCTAAATACTAAGTCTACCTAAATAAATCCCCCTCCTTACTCCTAAATAGCTAGGCAGATTTGCCTTTCAGAGTCCTGGGAAATATGGGTTTCCACCATGTGGAAATGTAATAGACTGTAGAATACCAAATCTACCATGATACATCCTGCTCTCCATTCCTAAATAGTGCCCTAGCTAGGCAGATTTGATTTTCAGGGTCCAGGGAAAGCTTGGTTACCACTATGTGTAACTGTAATAGAGAATGCAGAATACTCAGTCTACCAAGACAAATCCCCCATCCTCAGTCCTAAATAGTGCTATAGCTAAGCAGTTTTGCCATTCAGGGTCCTGGAAAAGCTGAACTATCACCATGTGGAACTGTAATAGAGCATGCAGAATACTAAATCTACCAAGACTAATCCTCCTCCTCACTCCTAAATAGTGCTATAGCTTTGCAGATTTGCCTTTCAGGGTCTTGGAAAAGCTAGGTTATTTGCATAATGTAGGGGTAACATTATCTGTATAGTGTGTATATATCCACAAGATTTGAAAATCCAGCTTTCCTACACTGATGGATGCCAGACAGTGAGAAATCCTTGCTGTTTATATAGACAAACTTGACATTCAGGCAGCTGAGAAATACGGGTAACACTTTCCATAGTGTCAGTGCACTGCACCTGTCTCCAACAAGAGGAGGTTTTGTAAGAAGCAACTAATTTTCCAGTGCTTCTGGGTGTCTAATGAAGTTGGTATATTGCACTTAATCCTGACCCTTTCCTGAACTTCCTGTGTGACTTTGAGGTCATGTTGGAGTACATAAACTGATAACAGCCTGTCTCCAGCCAAATATGGAGCGGCAAGGAGGCATGAGGGACTTGTCTGACTGCAGGAAATCTCCTAAAACAGATTTATGTAGCAGTTTGAAGATATCTAAGCAGAAAGAGTGGGGAGATTTATCAAACCAGTGTAAAGTAGTACTGGCTTAGTTACCCATAGCAACCAATCAGATTCCACCTTTCATTTTTGACAGGTCCTTTGCAAAATGAAAGGTGGAATCTGATTTTTTAATATGGGCAACTAAGCCAGTTCTACTTTACACCAGTTTGATAAATTACCCCATATATCTCTGCTGAAGCTCACTAGAAAATCTGTGAACCCACCTCTCATCTGTCTCCTCTGCAGCGAGGAGAGAGCTTGCAAACCTGTTTCTAATCTCTTAATAATATAAAAATGAGTTTCTGTCTGTCTGTCTGTTCTCTATGCGCGACCAAACTACTGGACCGATTTTCACCAAATTCGGCACACAGGTACATCAGGTGTCCGGGAAGGTTTTAGACCAGGTCTCATCTCTCTTGGACATACCATTCCTGAGATATTCCCAAAATATGATCTCCATTAGCCAACATTACAACTGGGAACTTTGGTTTTAAACTCCAACTGCCATTCTCTGCAAAGGCACACACAGGGAGGGCAGGTTTCCATAACAACCAGGTAATTATCAGCAGCTGAGGATCTCATCCATTTCTATTTACTGACACTGTTAAAGGTATTCCGGTTACCATAGATATAACTTATGTTTTTTTTTATTACTACAGTTCAGTAGTAATAAAAGATGTTTTCCTCCACTGCTGCCCATTGCGTGGCCTCATAAATAAGCATGGTATCGACCTTTAATTCAGGCCACCCTAAAAGAAGTACTTAAAACCCTCGCCCCAGGTCTCACTAAGCCACACCCCCGACTCTGTCAGGCCACACCCCTTTCAATCTACAGCTAACAGAGATTGAAAAAATAAAGGTAAAAATCAACTTCTGTCAGCTGCAGGGATGGGTGGGAGGTTGACTTTCTTTCTCCAACAACACACACAAACATTAAATAAAATAGATTAAATCCACCCATGCGAAGCGTCTTGCTAATCCACGCCCCTGACTCTGTCAGGTCACGCCCCCTCCCACTCCGCAGCCAATGGGGATTGAAAAAATGAAGATAAAAATAAACTTCTGTTTGCTGCAGGGGTGGGAGGGTGAATTTCTCTCTGCAACGACACACAAAAATTTTAGATGAAATAGACTACAACCGTTCGAAGCGTCTTGCTAAGCCACGCCCCAACTCTGTCAGGCCACGCCCCCTCTCACTCCGCAGCCATTCTGCAACGACACACAGAAACATTAAATGACATAGATTAATTGCACCTATTCGAAGCGCTTTGCTAAGCGACACCCCAAACTCTGTAAGGCCACGCCCCCTCCCACTCCACAGCCAATGGGGATTGAAAAAATAAAGGTAAAAATAAACTTCTGTTTGCTGCAGGGGTGGGAGGGTGAATTTCTCTCTGCAACGACACACAAAATTTTTAGATAAAATAGACTAATTATAGACTACAACTGTTCGAAGCGTCTTGCTAAGCCACGCCCCCAACTCTGTCAGGCCACGCCCCCTCTCACTCCGCAGCCATTCTGCAACGACACACAGAAACATTAAATGAAATAGATTAAATCACCTATGCGAAGCGCTTTGCTAAGCCACGCCCCCAACTCTGTCAGGTCATGCCCTGTCCCACTCCGCAGCCAACAGGGATTGGAAAAATGAAGGGAAAAATAAACTTCTGTTTGCTGCAGGGGTGGGAGGGTGAATTTCTCTCTGCAACGACACACAAAATTTTAGATGAAATAGACTAATTTCAGACTACAACCGTTCGAAGCATCTTGCTAAGCCACGCCCCCAACACTGTCAGGCCACGCCCCCTCCCAATCCGCAGGCAACGGGGATTGAAAAAAATCAGCTGCAGGGGTGGGAGGGTGAATTTCTCTGAATTGCGTTTTCTCGCAACGACACACAAAAATTGTAGATGAAATAGACTAATTTTAGACTACGACCGTTCAGTACTAATAAAAGATGTTTTTTTCCACTGCTACCCATTGCAGGTCCTCATAAATTACCCTGTCATCGACCTGTAATTCATGCCACCCTCAAAAGAAGGACTTAAAACCCCGCCCCAGATCTCGCGAAACCACGCCCCGACTGTCAGGCCATGCCCCCTCCCACTCCGCAGCCAACGGGGATTAAAAAAATGAAGGTAAAAATCAACTTCTGCCAGCTGCAGGGGTGGGAGGGAGGTTGGATTTCTTTCTGCAACAACATACAGAAACATTAAATGAAATAGATTAAATATACCCGTGCAAAGCAATGTTTTCTTCCACTCTTTCCCATGGCGTGTCCTCATAAATTACCATGGCATTGACCTGTAATTCTGGCCACCATCAAAAGAAGGACTTAAAACCCCGCCCCAGGTCTTGCTACGTCACACCTCCGACTCGGTCAGGCCACGACCCCTCCCACTCCGCAGCCAATGGAGATTGAACAATTGAAGGTAAAAATCAACATCTGTCAGCTGCAGGGATGGGAGGGAGGATGACTTTCTCTCTGCAATGACACAGAAACATTAAATAAAATAGATTAAATATACCCGCGCAAAGCAATGTTTTCTTCCACTGCTACCCATTGTGTTTCTTCAAATTACCATGGCATTAACCTATAATTCAGGCCACCCTGAAATGAAGGACTTAACCCCCCCCCCCGTGTCCCATTAAACCACACCCCCTCCCACTCCGCAGCCAATGGGGATTGAAAAAATGACGGTAAAAATCAATTTCTGTCAGCTGCAGGGATGGGAGGGAGGATGACTTTCTCTCTTCAACGACACACAGAAACATTAAATGAAATAGATGAAATATACCCAGGCGAAGCCGGGTCTTTCTGCTAGTACTAAATAAAAATGTACAAGCTGTAACCACATGGTCTGTTCATCTAAAGACTGTCTCTGTGGAGCCTTTGGATTACAAAGACCTGCAGTTCCTTTAAGAGGCCCTTCATTCATGCTGTATTACTACTGGCCAATACAGTGTGAATGACAATGAAGCATGGGAGGAGGAAGTGCAGGGATGAGAGAAGTAAATAATGTTACATTATGCGCTTGTAACACAAAACTGTGGAGTATGACTGGTATACTACAGTAAGAAATCTGGGAATAATTGCGTCATAGATATGATGACAAAATTACACAGGGCACTACTTCTATAGAAGAAAAACAAAAATTACTTACAGGGGTTTTTCTGAAACAATCTCACATGCACTATACATTTTGGGGGTATAACCACCTTTATCAAGTCAGAAAGAGGATAACAAACACATACATCCAGGGGCGTAGCTATAAGGGGTGCAGAGGTAGCAGTCGCTACCGGGCCCAGGAGCCTGAGGGGGCCTAAAGACCCTTGTGCCGCATAAGAAGACACGTAGAGGGAAGGGGGGCCGAAGCTGAACTCTTGCACCAGGGCCCATGAGCCTTTAGCTACGCCCCTGCATACATCTATATGGTGCAGGGGCGGATTGGCTATGGACCTTACAGGGAAATTTCCCAATGGACGGCCGGCCAGTGGACGTTTTTGGGGATGTATTTTGTGCTGCTGGCAGTATTTTGTGATAGACTGTGGTATTTAGCTCTGTTGGGGTGGCATAATGTACCTCAATATGGTATTGCTGGCCTTCCATCAATTTGGACCCAACTACAAAATGGGACTACTTTTAGTATTTTTTCCAGGGCCACTTTAAGTTCCCAGTCTGCCCCTGATATGGTGTATATATACAGCTAAAAAAAAAGCCATAATTACAAAATGGGGGAAGTCTACGACATAAAATCAAAGGTAAAAGTTTAGAAACTAAACATCTAGATTAAGAGAAAGCATTAAATAAATATCAGAATAATTATCTGAACAAACTAAAAGAAAATTGATGTCATGATGTCATAAGTAGTTCATTTACATAGCTCCATCAGCAGGATAACTTCCCAAAAACCCTCACCCCCACCCGGTGAAGAAACAATGAGAGGGTAAAGAGACCAGCTAAGCCAATCAAAAATAAATAGTGGCTAGGTACTAGGCAGATTTTGTAACCAGAGGAGTAGCTAATTGCTCATGGGCCCTGGTGCAAGAGTTTAGCTTGGGCTCCCCCTACCCTCAATGGTTTGTGGCCAGGGACAGGGGAGTACATCGCCTTTATGCTGCCTGAGGCAAAAATTTAAACGCACAAGGGTCTTTGGGCCCCCTCAGGCTCCTGGGCCTGGTCACGACTGCTACCTCTGCACCCCCTAGAGCTATGCCCCTGTTTGTAACCTAGACTTTAACTAGAATCAGCCTGTATAAATCTAATATATCTTTATATTAAATCCTATGCTAAATTATGTAGGAATGTAATCTGAATGTTGCATTTGACCTAAGTATCAAGTTTACAACTAGCATGCTGCTTTACTAGGTAAAAAACATGCTGAAGCAATCATAAAATAGGATAGAGAATGACACCATTAGTTGCTAGGCAAATAATACGGACTATCACTAAAGTCTGCCAATATGAACCTAGCATGTAAACCTAGTAAATGATGTATGTTTATGTCATGGAAAGGTGGGCTATAATGCTGTACATTTACAGCATTCTTATGGTGTGCAAATCTGTAACATAAAGCTGAGACCCTGCCACAATGACCAGGATCAGAGATAACTCGGATCCTGGCTATATCACCCCTTAGATGCATGGTCAATAGTGTCTGCAGCATTTTAAGGAGTTTGACAGAGGTACATATGTTTAAAATAAAATGAAAAAAATACAAAAACCCCTTTCCCATAAAAAATGCTTAACTAAATAAAAACAATAAAAAGTACACATACTTGGTATGACATTATAAAATTAGTGCAATATTTAACCCACATGGTGAATGTCATAAAAAATTAAAAACTATGCCAGAATTTCTGGGTTTTTGTTATCTTGCCTCTAAAAAATGAAATAAAGAGTAATCAAAAAGGCATATGTACCCCAAACTTGTAACATAGAAAAACTACAGCTTACATGACAAAAAAACAAGGCCTCATCCAGCTCCAAAGACAGAAAAAAGTGTTGGCTCTCAGTATATGACGAAACAAAAACAAATTAGTTTTTAAAGTTTACTGTGCAAAAGTAGTAAAACATTAAAAAAAAAACCTTTATAAATTTTTTATCACCCTAATTGTATGGACACTCCTTTAAGGGAATGTTCACATGCAGAATGGTTGTAGTAGTTTTAGTGAATGAAAATCAGTTACATACGTACATCTCAATGGGGTTGACAGTTACAGAAATGTCTGGCACAACTGCAACATTATTGCAGCAATTATGAAAATTGCAGCAAAAACTGTGACAAAGAATTACTCATATGATCACACTCTAAGTTCTGTCCTTTCACTGTTGGAAATACGGTTATCCAGTCCCTTTATGTTTTACATCAACTTAGCTGTATGAGGTCTTCTTTTTCGTGAGACAGATTTATATTGAGGGGCCATTTTGCCTTACAGACAAGTAAGAGTTTAATTTGTATTTCAGAGATTGTCCTACAAATAATGTTCTACATTTTTCAAACCAGCACCTGGATCGGAATACTTTTGTAATTGCATTTAATTAAAAATGTAGTACAGCCACTGAGTTATTCAATAAAACCTGTATACCGCCACCTGGTTTTCTGTATTTCTCCGTCATCCTCAGTAACATCACTTGGATGCACTTGCTTAGCTACATTCTTCAAATGGCAGCCATCTCTATGGTTAGAAGTTGTTATAGTTAAAGAGAGAGAATTGTAACAGAAAGAACACACCCCTGAGAAAGGACACACCCCTCCCCCAATGCTGCAGACTTTAAATAAATTTAGCAAAGCAATTGGAGCAATGAGTGGGGAAGCTCTGGATCTATGTGAGGTACAAAGCTGGTTCTAGCTTTTTGTTAGATTGTCATTTACTATTCGATTTCTAAGAAAACCCCTTTATCTTGTGATATAGGGGAAATACAGAAAAATAGTAATTATAGCAATTTTATTAACAGTTGTCATTCCTTTATTATTCCTATTACAAATTACGGTATGACTAAATTGCTTGCCGTTTGCAATGAAGGTCCATATGGATGATACCAATTGGGGGGAAGCTGTGTCTTTGTACAGTCTGATACAGGCAGCACTGATAGGATAGTGTCTAGAGATGAGCGAATCTATTTGCTGATTCGTTGATTCATATCGAATCTTGGAAATTTTTAGCTGCGAATCGAATCCGAATATTAGGTGATTCGCTTTGGCTTTGTACGCATTCGCTACGTAGTTTGTCCTATAAATTATACCCTATTGCTACGTATAAGTTACTGTTGCGTACAAATTCAATTTATTAGCAAAATTTTACTGTTAGTTCATTTATCGTGTGCAAAAGCCCGGGAAGGAAGCGGTCACCTGAACTAGTGGGCAGGGCTTGCTCTGATTGGCTCAGGCTCGGTAAGCCATTGACCTGAGACCTGTTTTGTGAAAATTGGGGTGTAATTGCTCTACACTTATCAGGGATACTGCAGGGCAAGTGCAGGGCCAGTTCAGGGCTAGTATTTAATCAGGCAGGGAGAGAGAGACAGGGAGAGATAGGGAGAGAAAGGGAGATACAGGGACAAAGACCAGCTGCAGGGCCACAGAGTGAATTGAAAAATGTCTGAAATGGATAAGCAAAAGGGGTCCATTTCCAGCCAGACCTCGAGCTCTAAAAAAAAGGAGAAGGTGGCACAGGGGAAGTGCCAAAGGACCTGTAGGCGGAACATCTACTAGTAATATTCGCAATACTTGGCCGTTGTTCCACCAGGCTAACCCACCAAGGTGCAAAATTGTAGTGGAGAAGAAAGTGGATGAGGTAGTGCAATGGATGGCACGCTCATCTCAGTCTCAGCCGGATGATCTGCTGTCATCTGCTGATACAGTATCCATATGAAGCCAGGGGACAGACTCAGAGCATTCCTCCTGCTCCATCATTCCTCTCCAGCAAAGCCCGTCATTTTTGTACGCACTTTGCATGCTTATGCATACATGTTTAAAGAGGCTGCATACCTTTTTACCTGAACATTCGTCATTAGTGCGCGAATGTTCGCTAAAAGCCGTATAATTACGTATTTTTTGTACGCAAACTCAACGAGTCTATTCGTCGAATTTACGAATCTTAGGAAAAGTTCGGCGAATATTGGGCGAATAAAATTTTGCATGATTCGCTCATCTCTAATAGTGTCTGTTGTTTTGTTTTTTTAATTCTGATTTTTTATTAAAAGTTTTACACAAGAAGAAAAACACACAGAACATAACTCCCCCCAAACCTACCCTCTTCAGCTTGCTGTATGCAAACGCACAGTAGTCTACAACTAATATTAGCCTTTTTACAGATCTTCGCAGTCCATAGTGTAGTCCATGACATCCCTGGCCATACGTGTTTCATTATCAGAGGAGGCCAAGAACCCCAACGTTGCAGCATCTCTATTGCCCACATTTGTATAATGACCCTGTTATTTACACATCTCCATGTACTATCACCAAATATTTTGGAACATCTTCCATCCTCCTCATACCTTCTCTGATTTATATTCACTAGGAACAGTCCCTCCCAAGGTTTCTTTACTAGGTCATTGAATTATCTGGAAAACATTATCTATTGTGGCCACCACATCTAACCAATATCTGCAAAGTCTAGGACAGTTCCACAAAAGATGTATTACTCCTGCTGGAGAGACCCCACATCTTGGACACTTATCATCCTGTCTATATCCCATTGTGTATAAGAGCTTTGGAGTCCTATATACTCTATGTACCAAAAACATTTGTGAGACCCTATGTGCCTCGCTAACTGCAATATTTGGGAAACTACATAGCACTTCCGTCCATTGTTCCTCTGTCAGATCAGCAACATCCTCTTGCCATTTATCTAACAATGTCAGAGGATACTTTTTGAGCTGTTCTTACAGTGTTTGTTAAAGAAGGGACACAACTCCAACTGGTAAACTCCATCTGGAACGTCAATGCAAATTGCTTGTAATTAATAACTTCATATCATTCATAATATATGTATAACTTCTATCACTAATTATAAAAGAATGACACAACATAGGCATAAGAGTAGATTCTCCATAATTGTTATTACAGTGCCTTACAAAAGTATTCGGCCCCCTGGAACTTTTCAACCTTTTGCCACATTTCAGGCTTCAAACAAAAAGATATAATATTTTAAATTTTTGGTGAAGAATCAACAACAAGTAGGTCACAATTGTGAAGTGGAAAGAAATTTATTGGATCATTTAAACTTTTTTTGTAATAATAAAACTGAAAAGTTGGGCGTGCAAAATTATTCGGCTCATTTACTTTCAGTTCAGAAAACTCACTCCAGAAGTTCATTGAGGATCTCTGAATGATCCAATGTTGTCCTAAATGACTGATGAAGATAAATAGAATCCACCTGTGTGTAATCAAGTCTCCGTATACATGCACCTGCTCTGTGATAGTCTCAGGGTTCTGTTCAAAGCACAGAGAGCATCATGAAGACCAAGGAACACACCAGGCAGGTCCATGATACTGTTGTGGAGAAGTTTAAAGCTGGATTTGGATACCAAAAGATTTCCCAAGCTTTAAACATCCCAAGGAGCACTGTGCAAGCGATCATATTGAAATGGAAGGAGTATCAGACCACTGCAAATCTACCAAGACCCGGCCGTCCCTCTAAACTTTCATCTCAAACAAGGAGAAGACTGATCAGAGATGCAGCCAAGAGGCCCATGATCACTCTGGATGAATTGCAGAGATCTACAGCTGAGGTGGGAGAGTCTGTCCATAGGACAACAATCAGTCGAACACTTCACAAATCTGGCCTTTTTGGAAGAGTGGCAAGAAGAAAGCCATTTCTCAAAGATATCCATAAAAAGTCTTGTTTACAGTTTGCCACAAGCCACCTGGGAGACACACCAAACATGTGGAAAAAGGTGCTCTGGTCAGATGAAACCAAAATCGAACTTTTTGGAAACAATGCAAAACGATATGTTTGGCGTAAAAGCAACACAGCTCATCACCCTGAACACACCATCCCCACTGTCAAACATGGTGGTGGCAGCATCATGGTTTGGGCCTGCTTTTCATCAGCAGGGACAGGGAAGATGGTTAAAATTGATGTGAAGATGGATGGAGCCAAATACAGGACCATTCTGGATGAAAACCTGTTGGAGTCTGCAAAAGACCTGAGACTAGGACGGAGATTTATCTTCCAACAAGACAATGATCTCAAACATAAAGCAAAATCTACAATGGAATGGTTCAAAAGTAAACGTATCCAGGTCTTAGAATGGCCAAGTCAAAGTCCAGACCTGAATCCAATTGAGAATATGTGGAAAGAGCTGAAAACTGCTGTTCACAAACGCTCTCCATCCAACCTCAAAGCTCGAGCTGTTTTGCAAGGAAGAATGGGCAAGAATTTCAGTCTCTAGATGTGTAAAACTGATAGAGACATACCCCAAGCGACTTGCAGCTGTAATCGCAGCAAAAGGTGGAGCAACAAAGTATTAATGCAAGGGGGACGAGTAATTTTGCACGCCCCACTTTTCAGTTTTATTATTACAAAAAAAGTTTAAATGATCCAATAAATTTCGTTCCACTTCACAATTGTGACCCACTTGTTGATTCTTCACCAAAAATGTAAAATGTTATATCTTTTTGTTTGAAGCCTGAAATGTGGCAAAAGGTTGAAAAGTTCCAGGGAGCCGAATACTTTCGCAAGGCACTGTACATGGGGAATGCAAGTAATTGCTAAAACAAACTTGTTAGGAGAGGTTATAGGTCCACTTTAAGTAGAAAAAATCCTCCTATTGGAGACAGTGAAGCCTGTGGCTCACTGCTCGTGTTTCTGCTTCCCATCCAGGACTTCAGAGCCTCAAAAGATCCAAATGATAGCAGGGTTAATAAATCCCAGCTCAAGGACGGTGCCAATATGAACTTTAAAGTATCTCAAAAGAACATTAAGAACAAAGGTATTACTACTACCATCTCAACCCCAAACAGTATAAAGTAAACTAGTATTCTAAATGCAAAGAAGCATTTAATTTAGCATATTTTTAATAAAACAAAACTATCTTTAGGCTAAAATAGTAGTCATATTGACTGTTTTGTTGCCAAGTGAACAGATGCCTGCGATAAAACATTTACAATCGTTTAAACACGACTTTGTCCCTGAATCCTTATTAAAACAGTAGCTGAAATAATACCAGCAAAGAACGCATTATATTTTCAAAGAAAAGCAAAGTTAATTAGTTTATAAAACATGTTTGCTTTTTTAGTAGTATACAAGATTTTCCCAAGCTCTGACAACAACCTCAGGTTTTAGTCGGTTTTTGCACACGTTCCCCAGATGCTTAAAGGACACAAGCATTTCCGACAGCTGCAGAGAAAGCGGCAGTCATGTCAGATTGCTGCTCCTTTATTTCCCACAGTGATTCCAAGCTGCTGAAGGCAAAGTAAGATACAGCTACAAATAAAACCGATAAACTTGAGCTTTGACTGAAAATGAAGTATTAAAGGGAAAAGACAGATTTATTTAAAGAAAAGGTGACATTTTGCTTCGTTGAAGATCAACAACTGTGTACATAAAACACAATTCTTGCACATGAACTGATGTGCATTAAATACATATGAAGTTTTCCACCATGATCCAGGGGTTGCATTTGGCAGCAGATATCATCTGTCTTGTTTCGATTATATAAATTATTAAAACCATGAACAGAAAAACTTGTATGAATGAATGTTACCCTTCATGGTATAGTTTTCTATATTATTATCCATACTGCAAATGAACGTTTCTTTATAATTGGTCCAATCATAGATTGCACAAAAAATGTACCGTATTTTTCGCTTTATAAGACGCACCCCCCCCCCCAAAGTAGGGGGAAAATTGCGATGCGTCTTATAAAGCGAATACAAGTGAGCGCATCCATTATGGAAGCGCTCACTTGTATTTTTTAGCTGCGGCACCATCAGACCTCAGATCAGCCCACCCAGCCCCATAACAATAAAATAAAAACCTCTCTCACCTGTCCTGCGCCGCAGCTCCGCTCCGGGTCCGGCGCTCCTCTGGCTTCCCGGGCCGGCGCTGCACTGTCCTGACTGCGTACAGCGTCAGGACGTAGTGTGCGCACTATGACCTGACGCTGCATGCAGTCAGGTGACAGTGCATCGCCGTCCTTAGATGCCAGAGGTCTGAGGTCTGATGGGGCCACACTGGGCTGATATGAGGTCTGATGGGGGCACACTGGGCTGATATGAGGTCTGATGGGGGCACAATGGGCTGATCTGAGGTCTGATGGGGGCACACTGGGCTGTTCTGATGTCTTATGGGGGCACACTGGGCTATTCTGAGGTCTGATGGGGGCACTCTGGGCTGTTCTGAGGTCTGATGGGGGCACACTGAGCTGATCTGAGGTCTGATGTGGACACACTGCGCTGATTTGAGGTCTGATGGGGACACACTGGGCTGATCTGATGTCTGAATGGGGCACACTGGGTTGATCTGAGGTCTGATGGGAGCACACTGGGCTGTTCTGAGGTTTGATGGGGGCACACTGGGCTGATCTGAGGTCTGATGGGGGTCTGATGTGATGTCCTGAAATTTATGTCTGATATGAGATCTGATGAAAAATATTTATTTCTTATTTTCCTACTCTAAAATCTGGGGTGTGTCTTATCTTCGGGTGCGTCTTATAAAGCGAAAAATACGGTATATATTTTTTTCTGCATGTGTTTTAATATGCATCAATGAAATATCTGATTTTATGGAATATTGAAGAGCTGGATTCAATGGGACCGCTTCCTATAATAATATGCATGTACCATTGTTAGGGAGGGTTGGCACCCCACTGGAATGTCACAGACACCGGAAGATGCAACTAGCTTTATTTCGTCTTACAGAGAGGCATGTCAACTGTGGCAGTTGCAGTGCATAAACTTAATAGTTACACTCACACTTGGTGGGAAACTTGTACATTACAGCAGAACAGGTGCAGAACTCTGAACAGTCTCTTTCTAGGGACACTGGTCACACAAAAAAATCCTATTGTAGGTCAGTTTGCATCCAAGATGTGGCTTTTGCATGGACCTTTCTTTCCAGTTTCCACTATAGGTTAGAGTCTACCCCCACCAAAGCATGTTATGGCTATGGTTAATCACAGGGTTGGATTAGCCTCTTATACAGCTTGTTGAAGTCTATAGAATTTTGACTCTCCCCACAGCAAAAATATTATGCTAGTGGAGACAAGCCCACTAAATTCATGTTAGTTCAAGTGAATAAACAAAAAGCACAATCCTTTATGTCCATAATCTAAACCTTTTCAGGAGAAAACAGTACACAATCTCAGCCATAGCTAAAGACTTAAGAAACTTTTACTTCGATCGCTGTAACCTTGACCACATGGACTGTAACCTTGACCCCCAATTTTACGGACCTTAAGACAGAACTAAGTCCTATTGAGACTATATCCAACACCCTTCGGTGTCACCAGATCAAGCATAGGAATTGTGAAAACCTTTAACTACACAAGAGTTTTAGTCACTCTATGGCAGGTTAAGCATAAATGTCCAGGTCCAGATGGCCTCACAATGCTTTACTATATGACCTTTCAAGATATTTCCAATTAAGTCTTGTAATAGACAGACCCTTATTTTTGATATATCAGTACTCTATATTGATAGTGAGTGTTCCATAGGATTGGCGCTTAGCAAATGTGGTGCCAATATTCAAAAAGGGGGCAAAAACAGAACCTGGAAACTATAGGTTGGTAAGTCTAACATCTGTCTGTGGGTTTTATAAGAGATGCTATTATGGAGTATCTCAATGAAAATAAGAGTATGATGCTGTATTAGCATGGCTTTATGAGGTCCTGTCAAACTAATCTAATCAGTTTCTATGAGGAGATAAGTTCTGGACTGGACCTGGGTGAGTCAATGAACATTATGCATCTTGAATACTCCAAAGTATTTGATTCTATGCCACATAAACGGTTATTAACGGTGCATACTCAGATTGGGTCACTAGTGGGGTACCACAGGGTTCAGTATTGACCCATATTCTCTTCAATATACTGTATATATTAATGATCTCCCACTAGTGGCTTCTCCCACTATGCTATGCGGTTTATAGCTTCAATTTGACCTGTGGGTAGCTGGTGTTTGGATCTCTGCTGAGATTCTGGTGCTGCCAAAGCTTCTTTGAAGTTATGTGTCACATTTCCTTTTGTCTTTTGTTTGGAATTCCAGATTGCTAAGATAATTGACTCTCAAGCTTTCCGTAGATCTCTTCAGTATCTTGTTCACTGGAAAGTTTATGGACCTGAGGAGAGAATGTGGGTACCGGCATCTGACGTGAATGCCAGTCGTTTGATGAAAGCTTTTCACAGGTCACATTTCCTTTTGTCTTTTGTTTGGATTTTCTGTGTGTGGTATTTTCCTTGGTCTTTTGCATTTGGCCTGAGGGAGACTCCTGCTCATCCTACCCTTTGGATGTATGGGTTGTCTCATACCAGTCATTAGTACCAGGGTTCTATAGGGTTACATAGGACTCTAGGTATTCCTGTGTATGAACTCATCTACCACCGGTGTCTGTTCATACTGGTAGGTAGTTAGGACCTGGGCTAGGGTTTCTTTAGGAGATGTCCATATTTTCCCTAGTTTCCAGGCCTCATTTCTTTACCCCTTCCCTCTTACGTTCAGTATGGTGTTTCCCTCCCATACCTGAACGTGACACCCTTCCCAAATTCCTATGTTATTCAAATCGTACCTATACGTGTCCCAATATTTTATTTACTTAAATTAAATGGTTATTTTCTAAATTTATATGACGCTCCTCAGGATCGGTTACTTTACACTAATCAGACCAGATAGATTTGGAGGTATAGGCTTACCATACCATCTCTTATATTATAAATCTGTACATATTACCTGGATGGTTGAATGGCCAAAACATAAGAACTGGGTTGCTGTGGAAGAGAATATTGCCTTGTTTCCTCTCAGACAGATTTTCCTATGGGGGAGTCAATCCTTACACTCCTTCTGTTTACCTAAACTATTTTCACATGCTACATGGAATATGTATATGGAGATTGAGCAACTCAACATAAAAGCTCATCACCAGGTCTGGGATCTTTCACCCCATGCTCCAGATGTTTTAAGCCACAATGCTCTTTCTCTTCAAGCAGTTCTTCAACAGGCCTTTCTACCAACTAGGGATAAATTGAAGGTGACTCTAACTATGCCTGCTCTTAAAGGGGTTTTCCGGGATTGTACTACTGATGACCTATCCTCAGGATAGGTCGTCAGTATCTGATCGGTAGGGGTCCGACACCCGGAACACCCGCCAATCAGCTGTTTGAGAAGGCACTGGCACTCTCGTGAGTGCCATGGCCTTCTCTTAGCTTTTCCTAGGCCAGTGATGTCACGTTTATCGGTCATGTGAATGGGGCTGAGTACGACACCAAGCACAGCCACTATACAATGTACGGTGCTGTGCTTGGTAAGCTGCGAGAAGGTAGCGGCGCTCACAGGAGTGCCGATACCTTCTCAAAACAGCTGATCGGTGGGGGCCCCAGGTGTCAGATCCCCACCGATTAGATACTGATGACCTATCCTGAGGATAGGTCATCAGTAGTGAAATCCTGGAAAACCCCTTTAACTTTCTCTCTGTGCTTACTAGTGCCCTAAAAGCTTTGTAAAAACACTCAGATTATAACAATCTCTTACTTGGTTTCGTATGATGCAGGAAAAACATATTGATAGATCTTACCCCTCAACATGCTGAAAATACAGATCCAAAATCAGAACGTATTATTCCATGTGGTGGTCCTACCCTAAAGTATATCCCTTTTGGATTGATCAAGACAATTAAAAACCTGTGTCACTTATCACTGAAACCATACCGAATACCATAAAACTACTTGAACATCCTATCATAGCGGCTGCCAGACTTCTACCGGCCACCTCAAGTAAACTGACTGTTTCTCCTTCTTTATGTCAGTGGATTGCAACCAGATTTAGTGATTAGAGATTTCTTACTGGGGTATTCAGAAACCATAGTAAATTTAGTAAAATTCTTGGTCCACATTTTGAGATTTTGTAAAGGTAGGGTCAGTAGGGGAGGCCCAGGTGGTGTATCCATATAATCCCTATTGTTGCCACTTCTTTTCTCCAGTACTCTTACTGGATGCTATGGCCCTAACCTCACCTCTTGGCCTCCTTCACTCCTCACCTGCTACTTCATCTGCCTTCCCTCATCATTTCTGCCTATCCCTTTTTCCACTCGCGTAACTATAGGGGTCGCGGCGGTTGCAGTTATGACTGGGCCCCTAAGCCAGGGGGGCCCAGAGGGCCCCCAATACCAGTGGTGTTCTACTGTTTCCGTTATAAGATGCAGTGCATCCTATAAAGGGAATACTAGCGAGTGCTTCCATAATGGAAGCTCTCACTAGTATGCAGGAGGAGGGGGAGTGAAGCGCTGGTAGCGCTGTACAATACTTACCCATCCTCCTGCTTGCTCTTCCTGGGGCCCGCGCTGCTGTGTCATGACAGCCTGCAGTGTCAGGACGTACAGAGCACACTCTGACTTGACGCTGCAGGAGGTCAGGTGACTGCAGCGCGGGCCCAGGAAGAGGTGAGAGCGGGGAGACAGCCAGGACCGGGAGAGGAGCGACACAGGAGAGGTAAGTTTATTTATTTGTTTTATTGTCTGATCTGAGGTCTGATTTGGGGTCCTAAATGGGAGTCTGATATTGGGGACCAGAAGGGGGGTCTGATATTGGGGGCCAGAAGGGGGCATCTGTTATTGGGGGCCAGAAGGGGGGTCTGATATTGGGGGCCAGAAGGGGGGTCTGATATTGCGATCCAGAAGGGGGGGTCTGATATTGGGGGCCAAAAGGGGGGTCTGATATTGGGCGCCAGAAAGGGGCGGTCTGATATGGGCGCCAGAAAGGGGGGTCTGATATGGGGGCCAGAAGGGGGGTCTGATATTGGGGGCCAGAAAGGGGGGTCTGATATTGGGAGCCAGAAGGGGGGGTCTGATATGGGGGCCAGAAAGGGGGGGGGTCTGATATGGGCGACAGAAAAGTGGGGTTTGATATGGGCGCCAGAAAGGGGGGTCTGATATGGGGGCCAGAAGGGGGGGTCTGATTAGGGGCTTGAAGAGTTGAAGGGGGGTCTGATTGGGGGTCTAGAGAGGTCTAATGGGGGTCTGGAGGTCTAATGGGGGTCTGATTGGGGTCTGTGGTTCTAATGAGGGTCTGATTGGGGGTTTGGAGGTCTAATAGGGGTCTTATATGGAGGTCTGGAGATGGGGTGGGTCTCATCTGGGGTTTAATATGGGGATTTGATCTGACAGGTAAGGGGGTATTTTTTTTCTGTGTGGTACCAGTATTTTCAGGGTGACTGTTTCTGCAGTACAGGATTAGGGGTGGCAGAATTGGGTGTTGCAGAGAAGGTGAGAGGATGATGTAAAACTAGGAAAGTACGATATATTTGTTAAACTCTGCAGAGACGAGGCGCGGCTGAAAGAAGTCACTATGGCGGTCTGGTCTGACAGGAGAAGAAGAGGAAAGAGAATGTCTACATCAGAGAAGAGAAGTCACTGGATGTAAGAGGTACATCTGTGGGGATGTATGACCCTGTATGTTCTGTGGCGCTGTATGTAATTTTTTCCAAGTATGTCGTGAAAGCGGTTGTCTTTTTTTTTTTTGTATGAGTGCTGCCTTCTCTGCTCTGTTTACTGCTCATCACTGCAAATGCTACAGCGAGCAGGTAAACAGAGTAGAGAAAGCAGCTCTCATATGAGCAATGTCCTCTCTTTAAACAGTTGATCATCAGGGGTGCCAGAGGAGTAAAAGTAGTAAAAAGAGGACAACCCTTTTTAACAGTAGGACTGGAGGAAAGGGGTTAGGTTGAGAATTTGGCATGGGGGGGCGTTTCAATATTTGCCTCGGGCAGCAGAAAAGTTAGGTGCACCTGCGCTGTGTGTGGGGGGGGGGGCAAGCTGAACTGGTTGCACCAGGGCCCATAAGCCTTTAGCTACGCCCCTGCCTTCTTCCCCTCCCTTCCCTACCTACCAGTTTAACTATTACTGGTTTACATTGTTGATTTTCTCTCTAGATTTACATTAATATTATAATGTGCTGTCCGAGAACTCTTATTTAAACAATACCACCCAGAGTTTTAATGCAACAGGACTCATGTTCTCATGCATTATGACTTTGTCACTTTTGAACTGTATTTCTCATTGGATACTCTTTTTTTATATTTTTTTATATCGAATGCACAATTCAGATTGTATTCTAATTTTTATATCTTTCTAATAATAAAAGAAAAAAAATATCGCTGTAGACAAAAAAATAAAAAGTGATGGCTGTTGGATGGTGGGGAGGAAAAACAAAAACACAGCCATTAATATTGGCTTAGTCCTTAAGGGATTACATAAATATTGGAGCACACATGATCTCTCAGAATGAGTGAAACCTCTACTAAACACACTTTATGAAGACCATCTCTTTATCTAGACTGGATATTGTATGATGGATTTTAATTTTCTTCATTTGCCATGCATACTATCCACTTTCTTTGAGAGGACTACCCCTCCAAAATACCATTATATGGTTATTTTCTTTGATTTGATTTTTTTCTATAGATGTAGAGCTTAATACTAATATAGCATAACCAGGTCCCTGTAAATGACACCTAGTCAACAGTCCAAAACATATAAGAAGCCTTAATCAGTTATATATGTTGACACATGAATGAATTAGTTGTAGGATTATTGAATTTAAATTAAGGGATAACTGTATTCATTTATAAGTAATGTAGATACTGTATAATTTATGTCTAGAGTTCCTAAATTGGGAATATATAATAGAAATAAAGTCTAAACACATGTTTTCTTGTAGGCAAGTACATGATAATAGATACTATTACCAAAACAGACTGCAAGAAACCATAAGCATAACCTACCTATAAATGGACATACCATAATTCAACAGGATAAACTCAGTCTATTCACGTTCTAATTTAAGTCATATAATGCTATACTCTTTTATTCTATAGGAGATTTGCCTTATCGGTATTTATCATGCATCCTGGGTTTGATTGGTGCATGCAAGCCATATATCCAGTTCATGAGTAGCAGCACATGTGTCCACTCTGTGAGAGGCTCGATCTTTTGACAGTAATCCCCACACCCAAAGCACTAGCACACGCAGATCAGCCTACACCACTGCTTTTCGTGCAAGGATTGCTAGACCACTTCATATAACAAGCAACTACCTTTTGTGTCACCCCCACTTCCTCATGGATTGTAAGCTGTTGCGAGCTGGGCCATCACACCTCCTGTTTCAATTGTATGTTAGCCGGTAACTTTGTGATGTCAATCTTTTTGTACATGAAACCTCTGGATTGTAAAGCGCTGTGGACTATGGTGGTGCTATATAAATAATAATTAGTAGTAATAGCAATAGTAGTAGTAGTAGTAGTAGTAGTAGTAGTATATTCATGCTGTATTTGCAGTATATGAGTGATGATGGTACTGTGCTACCTGGAAACTTCTGCTTCTAAAAAAATTGAGACAGATAAGAAAAAGGAGACATCTGATCGTTTTTTTTTCTTGTCTGGTATAGAGTCTCTTAATTTAGGACTGTGGTCTAGGTTCTGCCTTAATTTTAGGGTCTAGTATGGGGTTTTAATTAATTTAGAGGTCTGGTCTGGGGTCGGACTTAATTTAGAGGTTTGGTCTGAAGTCTAAATTTAGGTATTTGGAGTCTTATTTACTTAGGGGTCTTTTCTTGAGACTGAATTCATTTAGGGATCTATTCTGTGGTCTGGAGTCATTTTAGGGTCTGGTCTGAGGTCTACATTTATTTGAATTGCTATAGTAACTGAGAATGGCATGCAGAAGGAGGATGCTGTAGGTTAAGATCTCACAGCAGAACACTTTGCAGTGATCAGGAGATGACACCATAACAGTCTGGGCTAAATGGAGAAGAAAGGGAAAGAGAAACTTAAGGACATTGATTCTATTTATAGATCTACAGCTGTAGTACATAATCTTGTGAACTGCATCACTTGATCAAGAAGCAATACAAAAAGTTTCCATGTACCCCTGGCTTAGCTAACAACTGGGTTTTACCACTTCTTTGTCAAAAGGATTTGACACTACAGTTTGATAAACTTGACAATGGTTGGACAGTGTGGAACCGGGAAGAATAGGGGCTTCCAGTTTTTCCAGAAATATACCAGCTGGCACAGAGAATTCCTGTTCATATAGCTATAAACTATAGACTGCTGCAGTACGGCATTTGAGAAAGGAGGGGCCCACATTTGGGAAACAGCCTAGGTTTTATGGTCTACTCATTCTGCCACTGGTAATTATAATAATCAAGATTGAATTTTAAAAAATGTGTTTAACTCCTAAATACTTTACTTATTTTAACTATAGAATTCCTGGGATCATGTACATATTTTGACAACCACATAAGGATCAAACCGGTAAAAGTGTGTTGCATAATTCATACAGGGATTAAGAAAATACAGCTGAGGACTGTTTTAACAGGAGTTTCAGCACAATAAATACATCATAGCTTCCTATTATTTGCAGGATGTGGAGAACGCTTGCTGAGAATGTGAACATCTGCAGCCACTTTTCATATGGTTCCAAAATAAACTGTCAACATGTCATTTAGGCTCAAGGAGGGAAAGTAATTTATGCTGTGCTTAGTGATTTATAGATGCATATTACATCATTAATAGCAAAAGGAGCTTACAATCTATTGGTTTATTAAGAACCAAGAAAGTTAGATGGATATGAAGTTAGATTAAGGTTAGAAAGGTAAAGGAAATCCTCTGCAAAAGACTGCAAAAGATTGTCAGTTTCCTTACAACTTATGTATATTGTCATTCTTCTATTAAACAGGCATTTTCTACAGCAATTTTGAGTAGTTATCTCAAAGAGGTTTCACTGTATATACAGTGTATAGAGTATAAAATTAATAACTTCATTAAGTATGACTGTACACCAGCTCCTTAATGCAAATATCTAAAAAGTAATCACGTAGCAGTCCTTCAATTCAATTCTCAACTTTCCCTAGGACTTAGAAGTAGCGACAAATGAATGGAAGCTGTCTGGGTCACTTCACCTGCTTCACTATGTGTTCACTACACTGGTGCTGAGAGGAGAAAAAGAGCAGGGAAGCCACTGAGCATGTTACATAGTAACATAGTTTATAAGGCCGAAAAAAGACATCTGTCCATCCAGTTTGGCCTGTTAACCTGCAAGTTGATCCAGAGGAAAGCAAAAAAAAACCCTGTGAGGTAGAAGCCAATATTCCTCACTTTAGGGGAAAAAAATTCCTTCCCGACTCCAATCAGGCATGTTGGTGTAATGTACATAAAACCTGTCATTTGAAATGCCCTATTCATTGCATAGGAATACTTTTCATGGGATAACCCATTTAACACTGTGGCTACATGGCAACTTTGGCCCATGATACTCGTTGCACATCCAAAGACTGTAGCAATGCAAAGCTACATCACAACTAGTGAAAATGAGTGGGGTCATTTTGCAACCCACGAGTTGCTGGGACTGAGACTCAACAGTTGCAAGAATCCAACCCTACTGCAGTCACTGCACCTTGCGGATCACAATGCAAACCTCTTTAATTTTCACTAGTTGTGACATTTGGCCATACTACTTGTTAGTATTTTAAGTTAGACTTTTGAGCACTAATTTAGGAGCAACTTTTTTGAACATCGTTAAAGAAGATCTTAGAGTAATCTATATTACTTAAACCTGAGACATTTATGGTGCTTTGATATGCACATTAGGGCTCACAAGCAATGCTTGAGGTTAACTGCTAATTGCCAAGCTGTATCTAGATTTCCAACTTGAAACAATGGCAAGTCCAGGTGCGTGAGTGTAATCGCACATTTGGTTTAGTTTACCCTTGGTTGTTGAAATATTGAAAAAGTATTTGGTATCAGCATGCCAAAATCCAACTGTTCTCAGTCATAACATCAAAGATACTGTCTCAAGTAGAGGTCAGCGTACAGACGCTGCACAGCCAATCTGTTGCCAAAATGCGACCACAATGTGACCAAAAGACCACAGTGCAGGCAGTTTGCTAATGAAGTAAAGTATTTACATGTTACTAATCTTTAATTGTGGCTCGATTTGCCTAAAATTTCACAGCCATTAATAAACAACATCCAGAAGTGCTTTATTTTTACTAATTAACCACATGCATGCTAGGCTTTTGGTCACACATCCATATTTTGCCGGAGATACAGCTGTGTGGGGGCTGCAACATGGGACAGCACCCTAAAGCCACCAAAAGATGAGATATATAACATTGACTATCTCATCACAATGGCATACACTGACAAGCAAAAGGGTAGCAATGTTTTCAACTCTTGACTTTCAGGCTCCATATCTCACCATCCACTAAAACTTCGAACGTGAGACTATCATCATTTTATAGAAAATCATCTTGGCTACTTGCAACTATTTAGCATATGATTAGTTATGATGCTTGTCATGTAACTGCTTTGTTACTGTTTTGCTCCTGGTCATAGAACAATCTTTTTCTTCTTGTTTACTAAAAATTACAACCTGTTCTCACATTCCCTTATAGCTCAATGTGTTATTAGGTTGACTCCCAAGCAAAAGGACACTGGTTTGAAATCAAGAGCAGCCATGAAAAAGATTTCCCAAGAAAAGAGAAACAACATCATCGATAGCAGTATCTCGGCCAAGAAAATTGCCAAACTGCATCATGTGAGTGCCATGAATATGAAATGAAGTCCATCCATTCCAAAGCCAAGAGGTGGGTGTCCAGGCACAATATCAGAGTCAACAAGTCAGCTCTTCACAAGATCTATCAGTTCTGGTGCGACAAACACGGCAGTGGAGGGGGTCGTATGCTTCATAATAGTGAGATCACAGACGTCCATACAAGCACCGTGCGACGCGCATTGCACAAGTCTGAAATGGTGGCCCAAAAAAAGGTAAAGATGCCCTGATTTCAATAGCGTCATAAAAAGCTTTAGCTTGAGTTTGCAAAAAAGTACAAACAGTGAACGGTAGAAGATTGGAAACAGGTTATTTGGAGCAATGAGATGAAAGTCAATAGACTGGGCTCTGATGGGTGCAAATGGGTCTGGAAGAAACAAGGGAAAAGGGGGATAACGGATCGAGAAATTGAAATAACTTTCAAGCTCGGTGAAGGAAGTCTGATGATATATGGGGTTATTTCATAGCCAAAGGCATTGAATACTTGACCTGGATCGATGGTGGTCTCAATACTGAGCTATACATATGTCAGTATCCTACAAAACGAGCTACTTCGTATACTCGAATACTATGGGTATGAAAAGGACAACATAGTGTTCCAGCAGAACAACAAGCCAAAGCATAAGTCAAGATTGCGAAGAAATGGTTCAATGACAATGAAGTAGAGGTTGTGGTTTGACCCCCACAGTCCCCAGACCTCAACCCAATTGAACACTTGTGGGTAGAGTTGAAGAAAAGCTGTATTTTTACCCAAGTGAGTCGACCAGTATGCACCAACATTGGAAACATGTAGAAGAAACCTAGGAACAGATTTCAGTCGAGAAATGCTTGAATCTGATCGAGAGCAAAACAGTAACAATGCAGCTACATGACAAGAATCTGCATAACTAATCATATGCTAAATAGTTGCAAGACCAATTTATGTATGAGATAGCCAAGATGATTGTCTATAAAATGATGGTGGTCTCATGTTCGAAGCTGTAGTGGATGGTGAGATATGGAGCCTGAAAGTCAAAAGTTCAAAACATTATTACTCTTTTGCTTGTCAGTGTATGTCAAAGGATTTGGTATATTAGGCAGCAAGTAAACATTCAATTCTTGTTATGGATGCACTGGAAGCAGAAAAAAGTGCCAAGTGTAAGGATCTGAGTGATTTTAACAAGATCCATATTGTGAAGACTAGATGATCAGGTCAGAGTATCTCCGAAATGTCAGGTGTTATGGAGTATTCCCACTTTGATAGAAAGGTGTCCAAACACCTACAGTATATCACAGCTTGATCCGTATGAGGCTGCTTCACCAAGTCGTTACACCTATTATAACCTCTGCCACTGCGAAAGGCTCTGACAATAGGCACATGAGCATCAGAAAAGGACCACAGAGTAATGAAGAAGATGCCCTGGTCTTATGAATCACTATGATGCACTATGGTAAGAAGACAAGCCACAGAGTCAGTTTGATGCTCTTCTTCTGGGAAACCATGGGTCCTGGCAGTCATGGGGATGTTTTACATGTACCACCTATCTAAACATTATTGTAGACCAAATACTTCCCTCCATGGCAACTGTGTTTCCTAATGGAAGTGGTTTCTTTCATCAGAATAACGCACCCCTACAAAATTGTTCAGGAATAATTTGAGGAACATGACACACAGTTCAAGTGTGGACTTAAAGGGTTATCCCATGAATAATTTAAAACATCAAAATCATACACAGTCTAGTACATGACAACCTCTTTCTAACAAAGCTAGAACCAGCCCTGTACCTCACATGGATACAGAGATCTCCTCATTCATAGCTATAATTGTTCTGCTAGATTTATTTCAAGCTGGCAGCTTATGGGGCATCTCTTTTCACAGAGAGTATGTCCTGTCTGCTGCAATTAGTGGCAGTTGAAGGATAGAACTGAGCTTGTTCTTGTGTCTCAGTGATGTGGACAAAGAAATTAGAAAAAGGGCAAACAGCACGTGGCTCTACACAGATAGATTTAATTGAATAATATGCTATAATACATTTTTAATTACATGCAATTACAAAAGTATTCAGATCCAGGTGCTGGTTTGAAAACTGTAGAATATTTTTAATTGGAAAACCCCTTTAACCTCCAAACTCCTCAGATCTCATACTGATCGAGTATATGTGGGACATGCTGGAAAAACAAGTTTGATACATGGAGGCCCCACTTTCCAACCTGCAGGACTTAAAGATTTGTTGCAAACATTTTTGTGCTAGATACCACAAGACACCATCAGAGGTCTGGTGGAGTCCACACCTCGACAGGACAAAGCCATTTCAGTTGCTTTTAAGGGGAACCTACATAACATTAGGTAGGTGCTCTGATCTGTTAAGGCAGAACAGTGATGTAAAAATGCACCAAACAATTGGACATCACTAATTTCCCAAAAACTGGCAATTTGCCAAGGCCAGACATTGCAAGTATGTTCAACTTATGAGCAGGACACAAAATGCTAAAAGAAATTTTTATGACGCTCATAATTTTAACACTCAACCTAGAGGTAGCTCTCACCAGTGTTGATGAGAAAGTGCATGAGTCAACCATTAGAAAGAGATTGCAAAGACTGAACCTACATGGGACATGTACCATGAAGAAACCATTGCTATACAAAGAACATCAAGGTGAACATAAAGACTAAACACCTAGTAATTCATCTGTACTTCTGTTGATGTGTTCTGGAAAGAGAAGACGTTATATAGCTTTATTGGTCCACAGTACCAAAAGACATGTTTAGTGAAAATCAAAGACAGCAGTTGACCAGAAGAAGTTAATTTTTATGCCAAGACAAAGCCTGGAACTCATTGAGATATTCAAACATCAAACAGCTGAAAGCATCCATAGAGTAGTTAAAAAATATCTCCTAGTCAATGTCAGCGGCCATTGTAAGAAAAGCCTTCTGGTGGATTATGAATTTTGTTTTTTATTGTAATGTAATGTAATTTAAAGGGGTATTCCCATCTCACAAATGTAGTTTGTATAGTTAGATATAGCCATACCAATATTATTACTAATAGAATGTATTTATATAAAATGTACCATTTAGAAGATTTGCCTATTTCTATATCCATTGTCCCACACACATAAGTCAGTCCATTGCCCTAGTTACGACCACCACGGCCATGTAGTAGTGGTGGTCAGCTTGCTCCTTTTCAATCCCGCTCTGAGGTGACTGCTGTATTGTGAACGCACATTACATGAGCATGCAGACACACATCTCAGGGTACTTTCACATCTGTGTTTTGGATGCTACCAGTCCAAAACGTAATGGTCAGGATCCGTCCAAAACGCAGATTTTATAAACGGATCCTGCTCCATAGAGATGAATTGATATTGGAACAGGATGCATTTCTCTGCGTTTTGGAAGCGCAGACAAAAATGCTACAACCCTAAGATGTGTCTCCGCATGCTCATGAAATGTGCGTTCACAATACAGCAGTTACCTCAGAGCGGGTTTGAAAAGGAGCAAGCCGACCACCACTACTACATGGCTGCGGTGGTCGTAACTAGGGGCAACGGCCTGACTGATGTGTGTGGGACAATGCCTATACAAATAGGCAAATCTTCTAAATGGTACATTTTATATAAATACATTCTATTAGTAATAATACTGTTATGGCTATATATGGCTATATATAACTATACAAACTACATTTGTGAGATGGGAATACCCCTTTAAAGAATGAAATACTACGTGTAATCAATTTAGAAATGTTCTAATGCAAAAAGTGATGAGTGAAAAAAAGATAATATCTGATTAATGAAAAATCTAAAATGTTTTCTAAAAATTTGTTTGTGCATCATAAAGGTCTATCTATAGCATACAAAGCAAGCCTGAGGGTTTCCAATTCCCTGCCTCTGCCTATGCCCTTTCACAAAAGACCATCCAAAATAATAGGTCACAACAAAGCTAACAGTCAAACAGAATAGTTTCTGCTGGGTGGCTGACAGATCTTATTTTGAATGTTGATCATCACACTTACAGTGGTGTCATTATATAGGCTCTGGATAGCACTGTTTGTACAGTATGGCACTATTATATGTGTAATGTATGGTGGTATTAGTGGGCATTGTGCAAGAAGGAAATAGGAGCTATTTTACAGTGTTTTTCTAACATTCTCTACACGTCTTGTGCTGGTTATAGCTAGTGATGAGCAAAGTACTGGAAAATTCGATTCGGCTGCTTCGCTGAATTTTACAAACAAATTCACTTTGGGTGACGAATTACTTCATCACGAAGCGCATTTCTTTGTAAGTAGTGGGTGCAATGACAGGGAGCGCCACCCCCCATCATTGTGCTCCTCAAGGGCTATGTTATTAGCTGATAGCAGCATCTGATAGCAATATTACAGTGTAAAATTTAAAAAAATGAATAAAATCATTCTTACCCTTATCCATTTGATTGCGAAGAGCCAGCCGCCACCATCTTGATTGAATATCAAACACGATCTTGCCCAGCCTGTGATGATGTCATCAGGTTTGGAAGCATGGTGACAGCATACATCACCACGCATGAGTTTTCACAGGGGATCTTCAATAAAGCTGGAGGCAGCCGGCTCTTCGTGTTTAAATGGATAAGGTAGGTATGATTTTTTTTTTACCAATGTTCCGGGATAATTGATTTGCTACCATGAAGCACAAGGAAATTCGGCCTCGTGGCAAATCGAATTTTCCCTGAAATTTGGATCAAATTTCACTTTGTCAGGTTCGATTTGCTCAACACTAGTTATAGCGCTTTGTAGTTTTTAATGTGCACTCACATTTAGAAATACTCTTAAAAGACACAGAGAAAAGAGTTAACAATAAGATGACTTTGAAGCAAACATTAGTAACAACACCAGTGCATTCCAGCGCTCTCTATGTGCTATAAAAATATACTTTAAAGGACAAAGATGTATGTAGGCTTTGAAAAGTAAAAAAAAAGCTCTCAGATGTGCGTATATGAGACTCAGCTCATCACTAATGCTAATATGTTTTAGGTCAAACATTACAAGACGGTTCTGGTAAGAAAAAAAAATGCAATACACAATGCTTATATCGAGAGTCATTTTTTTCCCTACTTTTTGCTAATAAAAGGCACAATGCTGCAACACTCATCATAAATGCAGTCTACAACAATCTTGAGGTGAATCATCTGGGACGAAAGTGTTGGAAATATGTCTGCAAAGCTATGAACTTACATATGAGCACAGCACATATCATCCAAAAATGTCTGTTTCTACACTTTGCGTGCTTTAAGTCTTAAGCAATTACAAAGAAAGAAAAAAAATACAATGAGACAATATTAACAGTACATTCAAAGTTACATCTGCAATGTTAATAAATACTTTTGTAATAGTAGTATATAGCATAAAACTAAAATGCAAATTGACAAGAAAAAGTGCCCAAAGGGGTTAGAAGCAAGGGATCCAGTAGTTTAGTATGCTATCTAGAATAAATATGTGATATACATTGAAATGTATAATCGGTCACAGGACATGATGCTGTGCTTTAACATCAATTTTGCAATTCAAAGATGTTCAAATCTATCTTTTTCCTCTTAATAATCAGAATAAACTGAAATATATAAATTAGTAATTTAATCAGTGTGATCACTATCCTTGCCAGCGCTCAGACTGGCCCACACGGGAGCAGGAGAATCTTCCAGTGGGGCCCCGAGCAAGGGTGGCCCTCGAGTCCCTCACCCCCTGCACAAATGGCACACGGCACAGTAGACTAATAGCTCTACATACATACTGTCAGATACAGCATCTCAGCCAGTGTATGTATCCTTAAAGAAAACTATAGATTTTTTAACAAACTAGCCAGTTTATTATTATAGACTGAGATGACCTTTAGGTACAGAAGCAGGACAGCCAGTACTTAATTTTCTCAGGGACCTGCCTTCTTGGAGTCACTGCAGGGACCTCCATAGACTTGCAACTGCCTGTCGCTGTATGAGCAGGTAAAATTTGCTTGTGGCTGTACAGTGGGCCCCATAATGATTTTACTGGTGGACCTTAAGCTCCCCAGTCCAACACTGGCAGCAGTCCTACCTATCTAACTCTATATCTAAGGATTATTTATTGTGCTGTTTGTAAAATATTACAATGACCTTGTCAGTAATATACGCTCTCTCAATACAACCCACATTTCACAAATGCTCAGTGTATATTGTACATGTCATGATTTTAAACGATTTTAAAGGTTATGAATACCTTTGGAGGCAATTTTCTTTTATGATTGCATTTACTCATTTTGTGCTAAAATTTTTTCAACTGGTTTGTATTAAAAATTGTCAACAGTTTATACAGCACCATGTATAACCCTTATCTCTGAACTCCTGACAGCTGATAAACACTAATTTGCACCATATTTCTATCAGTTTGATAGGAATTTAGCTATAATGAGTGTTTATTCGCCTTCAGGAATTTTGAGATAAGGGTTATACATGGAGTTGTCAGAGCAGCAATCTGTTGGTTCACTATGAAACTGAAGGGAATTTACTCTGCAGACAGACTGAAACGTACCCATGTAGAACAAAAACTGATGACAAGTTTTAATAAGTTCTAATTGAAAAAATAATTTTTGCCAAAAATGAGTAAAATGCAATCACAAAAGAATTGCTCCAGACGGTGTTTATAGCCTTTAATTTTTTTCTTATGTTAAGATGCAAGATGTTATTCCAGAAGTAACAAAAACATATTAAAAGGGGTTGTCCGAGCTTTTTTATCTGATGACCCATCGTCAAGAAAAGTCATCAATATCAGATCGGCAGGTGGCTGACTGCTGGCAGCCCTTGATAATCAGCTGTTTGGAGAGACCACAGAGCTCATATGAACGCTGCCTTCTCTTTACTGTTTACCTGCTCACCGCAGCAATTGCAGTGGTGACCAGGTGTAATTACAACCATGCCCATTTGCTTCAATAGGACGGCTCCCTCCTATTCAAGTAATTACAACTCCACCACCCCATTGAAGTGAATGGGGACGTCAGAGTTGTAATTACACTGCTCGCTACTGCTATATTGGCAACGAGCAAGTAAACAGTGAGCGCTGCATTCTCTTCAAACAGCTGATCGGTGGGGGTGCTGGCAGTCGAGCCCCCTCAATCTGATATTGATTACCTATCCTGAGGATAGGTCATCAATACAAAAAGCTAGACAACCCCTTTAATTTGTTAGCTTTAGCAGGGTATTACTTTACAGCATGACCATGGATCTCCATTGGCCACATTTTGTATATATATTTTTTATATATATATGTACCAAGGAAAATAAAGAAGCAGACAAAAGTCTTTTTCAAGCCATCCAGTCAACTTCAGGGACAGGGGCACCAAAATACTAGTGTGAAAGATCACATTATAGTTTCACAATTGGGTCTAAAGTATAAACCTCAAATATTAGGGACACTAAACAGTAGACCCCAGAGTTGACTGCACCAACCACTAAACATGAGGCACAGGAGCATAAAACACCACACACACACTAGGAAAATTGATATATGAAAGCATTGCATTGTACACTATAAAATGTATTCCATCAATGATTATAACATATGTTAAACTGACAATTGTCCTATATATGTATGAAAAAAAGGGTAAATTTACCTAAATGATAGACTTTAAATATTTTATCCCAGAAAACTTTTATGAAGTCAAATGAAGGGATATCCAAAACTGTACTGTAACTCGCAAGCTATTTAAGGATGTCTTGATAGCTAAAAACCCAGAATCATAATGGACAAAATGGTCATCATATCCTATCCTTGCATCCATTTGTCCAATTGTACTACCATGTTCACAGCCATCTTCAGCCTCAATGAAATACTACGACTTCTTTAACAACAAGAAGGTAAAGAGATGGTGCTCAGTACTCTTTGCCATATGCAAAATGCTCTCCTCCACAATGAAAGTGGTTGCCAAGGATTAGAAACCAGGGGACTGCATTTTACTATATTCTGTACTGTGCACTGATGTGTCGCACAGAAACTATAGTAGTAGCACAACAAAGTAAAAGTAAATCAAGGCAATTATAATAAATAGATGGTATTTCCAACTTTCCGTAATACAATACATGCATATGAGGATGGTTATGACTGAATCATGTATTAACTAAATCTTGCATTATGAAAATTTGAGGATGACTATTACACATGTATTATTACTGGATATATATATATATATATATATATTCTTCAGCAGGACAACTATCAGCAGGAGAACTATCTTCAGGTAAAGAAGAACAAGGAGTCCTAGAAGTGATGATATGGCCTCCCCAGAGCCCTGATCTCAACATAATCTAGTCTGTCTAGGATTACATGAAGAGACAGGAGGATTTGAGCAAACCTACATACAAAGAAGATCTGTGGTTAGTTGTCCAAGATATCTGGAACATCCTCACTGCCACGTTCCTTCAAAAACTGTGTATAAATATGTACCTAGAAGAATTGATTCTGTTTTGAAGGCAAAGGATGGTCACACAAAACATTGATTTGATTTACATTTCTCGTGTTCATTCATTTTGCATTTTGTTTATTGACAAAAATAAACTATTAAGATTTTTTTAATGCACTCTTACTCAAAACATTTTTCCCACCGCTGCCTAAAGTTTTTGCATGGTACTGTATTTAAATAATTATTGTTATATATGATTGGTATTTTTTATTAGTTTCTCTTACACAACACAATCATCTCACCTTCTGTATGGACAGCAGACACATAAGTCCAGTTATATCTTTTCACGATGTCCAGCATAGCCCTGGCTTGAAGAATGTCAGAGGGGACCACCCGCAGAAAGTATTTATATAAAGTTTTGTCACTCAGGTCAATACTTGTTGCAGAGTAAGCGATCTGTGGTATATCAAAAAGTTGCAATAGGTTCTGAACTTGGATTGCTACAGAACTAGACCCTGGTCCGATCACACCAGCAATAGGCTTTTTGATTCTGCCCTGAGGGGTTGGTGTGGCATCTAAACACTTGCTGATCCCATCTTTGTCATCTCTCATAGAAATAAGAGAATCTCGTATAAATTCTATGCTTTGCTCCAGGGCTACAGATGAATGCCAACAAGAGTCTCGTATTTCTGTCCCCAGGGTAATGTTGGGTAGCAAGGTCTGGTCCATGTTAATCAGATCCAGCGTGTGAAACATGGCTTCTACCCTCTGGATGCCATACTGTTCTCTGATTTCTCCACATTTTCTCTCTGGTACCTTTTCAGCAGGTGGCTGGTGGTGTACAGAAAACAAAGCTCCTATGATAATATCTCCATCCATTCTAGCCACCGACCTTGGGCTAGAGGCACCAGCTCTACCAACAATCCCATCAAAGCTCTCCAGCGTTATAATCATCATCATGATAATCAGGAGGAAATTAAACATTTTACCCAAGAAAGCCATGCAGATCCTGGGAGAAAGATGAATGAGTTGCTCAGAAATGATGCCTGTTAACTCTATATTTTCCTAGTCACAATCCAGTGCTTCCAGATCCAGCCTTAGTAACCCTACATTAGACAGACTGAGTCTGTAGCCAGGAACATCTCTCCAGACACAGTGATCCTGTTATATATAAATAGAAATAATATATTGATATGAAATAACTTAGGTCATCAGTATGTTTGTCTGAATAGATAGATAGATAGATAGATAGATAGATAGATAGATAGATATAATATATCACAAGCATGCACATGTGGGATTGCTGGTATTTTGTTGCATGTCAAATCCAGTTTTCATCAGGAAAGGTTGTCATTTCCTTGCTTTAGGCGAAACATAGGGTTGAAAAATAGCCCTTCATCATTCTTTCCCAATTTATGTTAAAAAATTCAACTTGTTTATCTTGTCCTTTTGGCAAGGTCACAACTTGTGCACACAGAGCAGATAACAAATGCAGAACCATTGCCAGATAAAGGATGTAACCCAAGTCTGTGGAAACTTTAATGGTGTGAAATAGCTATATAGACATGGTTTTATGAAAAGAGAATGGATATGTTGTTGACAAATATTCGGCATAGAAAGCTCATTGTGAGGGTTTTTTAAGGTTTAACCACCTGTTTGTGCTCTGCGTATATACAGTAGTCTATGATATTACAATAAGCTGATAGTTAAGTAGTACTTGAACTGTTCAATACATGGTAGACAGTACCAGCTTTCTCTATGTTTGTTGTTTAGTACAAAGCAACAACTATTGTACAGTATATGAACAGTTCAGTTGTATGAGCTTTCTATGGAACCTACAGGATTCAGCACTAGGGACAGAACTTTCTCAGTGGGGACCATATAGTACTATTCTATATGAATGTTATGCAATCATTTCAATTGTGATGGGAACCTACAAGCTTCATCACCAGGGACAAATATTTTTCTGTGGGTATTATATGATACTATTCTATATGAATGTTATGCACCTAGTTCAGTTGTGAGGGTAATCCACTGGCTTCAGCACCAGGGACAGAGCACGGTCTATCACTATGAGTATCACTGCTGTACAGTGAGTGAAAGGACAGCAACTTCTAACCTACATGTATGTTAGATGCACTACATGTAATGCTATATTCTATATGCTTTGTATAAGATCTGGGGCTTCAAAGCCATAGAGAATAATCTATCCATAACTAACCTATGCAGATGTTACAGGTGCACTACATGCAATGCTATATGCTTTGTATAAGATCTGGGGGCTTCACAGCCAGGGACAGCACTCTACTACTACATGTATGTTGTATAACTAACCTACATGCATGTTACAGGTGTGATGTGTGCTTTGCATAGGATCTGGTGGCATTAAAGCCAGAGTCAATGCTCTTATCGCTATATGTGTTTTGTATAACCTATGCAAATCATATGTGCTTTCTGCTGGATCTGCTGAACCATGCTCCAGCTATAGCACTGCACAGAAGAGCAGCTTTTAACTACATGCATTTAAAGAATGTCAATGCATTGTGTGTTTTGTCTATGTAACATGATTGCTCCAGCACCAAGGACAAAGCTCCAGCTATACCTAAGTGACTATAACTCCCATCCATCGCCACTTACCCAGACAGTGCAAGGAAACAGTGGTCCACTCATGTCCATAGCCACAGTTGCTTTCTTATCTAGCTCTGTCTATAACTCTCTCCCACAACCAGAAAGCACCCACACACATTCAGCAGCCCACACACAAGCCTTTCCAACCACCAGTTCCTTCTGTTGCTGTGGGCGCAGTGTATTGCCCACTCCATGCAGGGCTGTCTCTAAGACTAGACACCTACTGACCAGTGACACATCCACTCAATAATCAATAGGGATTACACTCACATTCTCAGCACATGCAGGACTGCCATACAGAAAGGAGCACAAATAATCAGCTTGGCAGTGTCAAGTGATGGAATTGATAAAATCATACCTGGGATAGGAGGTTTACTGAATTAAGGTGGCAAGGCTGAGTTAAAGGATCAAAGTTAAGACTTACCTATGTGAGAGATAGAGAACTGCTCCTTGCTGGAATCGTTGCTCTGTGAACACCAGCTACTGCACTGACACAATGAGCTGCAGATCCAGGGTTTTGTCTGTACTCTAGTGCCCTCTTCCTTCTACATTATTTCACCACAAGGAAACAAAGTTTTCTTCTATAGGATCTGTTATGTCATGGTGCTTTAGCATATGATTACGAATGTGAAGGGTTGAGCTGTAAATGGACAACCCCTGCAGCAATGTATGTAACATTCTATGCATGAGCTTTGATTGTATTCCCCAGATGTTTAACTAGTCTGTATTCAGTGCTAGTGTTTCTCCAAATCACTGTAAGTAACGGAACGTTGTGATCAAATCATTAGTGCAGTGATTTCTGCTTCAAGTGCTGAATTTTATAGTAAGGACAATAATAATTGTGATGATGATTAGAGATGAGTGACGTTTTCAAAAATTTGATTTGACTGTTTAGCCGAATTTCGTCAAGAAATTATATTTGTTACAAATTACTTTGTAACGAATTGCATTCCATTGTATGGTGCAGGTGCAATGAAGGGGAATAGCGATCACATCATTTAACCCCTCAGATACCACAGTCAACGCAGCATCTGAGAGTCACATTCAGCCTATCAGGGGGTTAAAACGAAAAAAATATATACACTCACCTCATCCAGTTGATTGCAGAAAGGCCGTTATGGACATCTTGATTGATGAAAACGTGTCAAATGGGCTGCACACTGGCGTGATGACGTCATCACGCCTGCCCAGTGTGATGCCGTGCTGACGTCACACATCAGCGCGCACCCCAATTGACACGTTTTCTTCAATCAAGATGTCCACGTCGGCCTCTCCATGATCATATGGATGAGGCAAGTATGGTTTTTTTTGTAACCGTCATTTCAGGAAAAATTGATTTGTTACCATGAAGCGACAGGAAGTTCGGCTTTGTGACAAATCTAATTTTTCCTGAAATTCTGATCGAATTCCACTTAGTTAACTTTGATTCGCTTAACACTAATGATAATGATTATAATGCTAATAATGGTAACATAGTAACATAGTAACATAGTTTGTAAGGCCGAAAAAAGACATCTGTCCATCCAGTTCAGCCTGTTTTCCTACAAGTTGATCCAGGGGAAGGCAAAAAAAACCCCTGTGAGGTAGAAGCCAATTTTCCTCACTTTAGGGGGAAAAATTCCTTCCCGACTCCAGTCAGGCAATCAGAATTACTCCCTTGATCAACTACCCCTCTCTAGTAACTATAACCTGTAATATTATTACCCTCCAGAAATACATCCAGGCCCCTCTTGAACTCTCTTAGTGAACTTACCATCACCACCTCCTCAGGCAGAGAGTTCCATAGTCTCACTGCTCTTACCGTAAAGAATCCTCTTCTATGTTTATGTACAAACCTTCTTTCCTCCAGACGCAGAGGATGTCCCCTCGTCACAGTCACAGTCCTGGGGATAAATAGATGATGGGAGAGATCTCTGTACTGACCTCTGATATATTTATACATAGTTATTAGATCTCCCCTCAGTCGTCTTTTTTCTAAAGTGAATAACCCTAATTTTGATAATCTTTCTGGGTACTGTAGTCCACCCATTCCAGTTATATTACTTTAGTTGTGGTGATGATAATACTAATAATAGTGATGATGATACTAATAATAGTGATGATGGTGACAATAGTGATGATAATATGTAAAATTAGGGTTCCTCAAACACTTAGTAGGTTCCTGTGATAGTAATCGTCATTTTGGTACTAACCTTTAATGACCCCCTTTACCTGACATTTTTGTACAGTTTTGATGTTGTAATTACCATCTCCTTCTGTCTGAAACTAGTATATTACTCTGGTGACCCTTCTGTCTGCTGACTTAAAACCTGTTGGATTGAAAGTCATGAACCTGATTGTCTTTCTGCTGCCTCTCAGTACTGTTTCCCATATTCCATTTTATCCTGGTATAACAGCAAAGTGTCTATGTCAAAAGAACAACAGCACAATAATGAAATGACAAGCTTTATATGAAAGAGGAGATAAATAAGTAATAAACACCATAAGTCATACCCCTGAGCACCTGCATGTATTGCATAATGGCAACTATAGTATGCTGAAACCAATACTAAACACAATAGTAATATACAGTAACACTGGGTTACATGACTTATTTTTCTTGTTGCATGACCACACTGTCATATTTTACCTTATGAGGGGCTGTTAATTCAGCACATTTGGTACAAATTATCTTGATTCATATGAAACTTTTCAACTTTTTCATTTCCTCCTGGAGCTTGAGGAAATGCTATATCTACAATGGAGAGTTGTTATATGGCTGTGTCATGATGGGACACTAATGAACCATGGTACCATAGGTAGGACAAGAGAAAAAAAATACATCATCCAACTTTTGTGGCACATCATATGTTCAGAGCCTGATTTAACCCAGTGAGTGAGAGTGAATAAACTTTAGTCTAATTTAAGACTAGCATATGATTTGCTTGAGAGGACATCTGTCAGCAGGATCAAACCTATTAAACCAGCCATAATGCATGCAAAGGGCTTAAGGGCACTGAAGGCGGCCCTAGACACTCAGTGCACATAAGCTCCCCCAATCTGCTTCCATTGACATCCAGCTCTCAAATTTAATGAGAGGGATAGGCATCCTGGTGAAGGATGAGCGTCCTGGGAGGCAGAACAGAGGAGCTAAAGTACACCAACGAGCTCCAATTTGCATATTAAAAAACACTTATTTCTCCTAAATGCAGCAACAGATTGAAAGAAGAAATGTACATTTTTAATCAGCAGGATTGTCCCTACCAGACATTCAGCAAGTGGTTGTCTAAAAGACCGATTATAGATTTGCAAAGATTTGCCATGAACCCACTCATGGAAAAAAGTGGGTTGTCGGGACCAAGCATCCAAAACTTATGTCTTAATAGGACAGATGTCTGCCCCTATTTATACACACACAAATGTTAATGTCATAAGAAACAGTGGCTTGTTCTACATATGCATCCAAAAATTATTCCTTAACCACTTCACGTCCGCCCATTGACTATAAACGTCCGTGAAGTGGTTGTTAATTTCTGAATGGACATTTCTGAACATCCATTCAGAAATAGCAGCTGCACGCTAATCATGCAGCTGCACAGTGGGGTACCTGCTGTCAGCGACAGCAGGGTACCCCAAAGAGAAGGCAGGGACCGTTCCCAGGGGTCCCTGCCTTGTAGATCGGTGTATAGACAGCGCTCACCGAGCGCTGTGTATACAGAGCAGGAAGCGCTATTGCGCTTCCTGTTCCGGCCCGGTGGTCACATGATCGCCGGGGCCGGGAGCGTGCAGGAGCTGCCGGGTCTCTCATAGACCCTATCAGCCCTGAACTGAGGCTGTACAGCATAGTATTATGCTGTACAGCCTCTCTGGGGATGTATTTCCCCTGTAACTCGGGCTACTATGTCAGCCCCAGTTACAGGAGAAATCAAGTGTAAAAAAAAAAAAAAGTAAAGTTAAATGTCCCCCTGAGGTCTTGTATGACCTTATGGGGGACACAAAGTGTAAAATAAAAAAATAAAAAAATAAAATAGAGTTTTATATAAAAAATAAAATAAAAATCACATATAAAAAATAATTTTCCCCACATATGTCATTAAGAAAATGTTACAAATAAAAATAAATAAATAAGATAGACATATTTGGTATCACCGCGTCCGAAACGACTGGCTCTATAAAAATATCACATGATCTACCCCATCAAGTGAACTGCGTAAAAAAAATCTAATAAAAATTATGCCAAAACAGCTTTTTTTTGTCGCCTCACCTACTAAAAAACATCATATCAATATTCATGATAGCAATAAAAAACGTCACCTCATCCCGCAAAAAATGAGCCCCCACACAAGATCATAGCCCGAAAAATGGCTTTTAAAAAATTGCAACACAAAAACATGATTTTTTTTCTAAAAATGCTCTTATTGTGTAAAACGTAAAAAAAAATTAAAAAAAATAAACATATTTGGTATCGTTGCATCCATAACAACTGGCTCTACAAAAATATCACATGATCTACCCCATCAAGTGAACGTTGTAAAAAAAATATAGAAAAATGCCCCTAAACTGCTTTTTTTTTAGTTAACCTCCCAAAAATTAGATTAAAAACTGATCAGAAAGGCGGATGTACCCCAAAATGGTGCCAATAAAAAGCACAGTTTGTCCCGCAAAAAATAAGACCTCACGTAGCTCAGTCCACAAAAAAATTAAAAAGTTATCACTCTTACAACCCATGACAAAAAATTCCATGTTAGAAAATGCAGATGCTGCTCCTCCCCTTCTGAGTCCTGGCGTATCCCCCAAATAACAGTTTACGACCACATATGGGGTGTTTCTGCAAACTGCAGAATCGGGGTAATAAATATTGAGCTTTGTTTTGTTGTTAACCCTTGATGTGTTACAGGAAAAAATGATTAAAATGGTAAATCTGCAAAAAAAGTGAAATTTTGAAATTTCACATCTATTTTGCTTTAATTCCTGTGGAATACTTAAAGGGTTAACAACATTTCTAAAACCAGTTTTGAATAGTTTGAGGGGTGTAGTTTCTAAAATGGGGTAATTTATGGGTGGTTTTTATTATGTAAGCCTCATAAACTGACTTCAGAACTGAACTGGTCCTTAAAAAAGTTGATTTTGCAAATTTGCAAAAATTGCGTCTAAAATTCTAAACCTTCTACTGTCCTAAAAAAATAAAATGACACTACCAAAATGATGCCAACATAAAGTAGACATATGGGGAATGTAAATTAAAAAGGATTTTATGGGGTATAACTATCTGTCTTAAAAGCAGAGAGATTCAAGTTTAGAAAACAGTGAATTTTTTCAAATTTTCGTTAACTTTTGGATTTTTTTTATAAATAAAATTAAAAATTATCGACTCAAATTTACCATTATCTTTAAGTACAATGTGTCACGAGAAAACAATTTCAGAATCGCTTGGATAAGTAAAAGCGGTCCAAAGTTATTACCACATGAAGTCACACATGTCAGATTTGCAAAATTAGGCCTGGTCAGGAAGGGGGTAAATGGCCCGGATAGGAAGTGGTTAAGGGGGTATATGCCAGCCCATATTTATACACACAAATGGTAGTGGCGGAAGAAACAGAGACTTGTCATGAACAAGCTATGGAAAATTCTCCCTTTTTTGGGAGCAGCAGCAGTACAGTGTGGATGTGGAAAGGTTAAGATCTAAAGGCATGTGGCAAGTGGCAGCAATAGCAGTAGTGGTAACAGTAGCAGCTCAGCATGGAACAGACAAAGCAGTAGACATGTGTGCAGTTGTTTGGGTAATAATAATAGTAGTAGTGATGGCTGGGTAGGGCTAATGCTACTGGTATTGGGGGGAATAGCAGCTGCAGTGGTGGTAGCAGCAGTAGCAACCATACATTACAGAACATGGCAATAGGCAGGCAGACAGCAGCAGTGACGTGTTGGGGCTGACAATACAAATCCACTGTCTGAAATGGCAGATCTATTCATTGGCCTCAGCTGGAGGTATGCGATAATCCTTTTGGATCCTTCATATTGACAAAAGTGATGTTTTGTACACTTGCGGAGAACAAGTTTGTCCGTTGAGTTGTGACACCACTTGCCTCACTAGAAACCTTCTCTGAGACGACACGGGAGGCTGAACATAATAGTAGACAAGAGCAAACTGTGCCTGTTTTCCAGCCACTGTTCCAATCTGCCTGCCCGAAAGTCCTTGGGGTCAGGAAATGGGGTATGTGCCAGGGAAAGGACATAGTCATTTAGAAATCAAGACAATTTTAAACAATTTAAACATGGATGGGTGGCCAGAAGTACAACAATCATACAGCTGAATTCAAGTTTGATGAAGGCGCAGAACTGTGCTACATTTCCAGAATGATGAGACAATTTTTGCAGACAACTGGCCAGAGCTAGCAATGCCTGCTGAATACAATTTTGGTCAAGGAATAAAAGTGTGCCACATTAAGGGCACATTAACTACCATAACGGCAGACCATGTGACTGCTATGGGGTCCAGGGCAAGAAGGGGCCCAGTCTTAGTTGGGATTATCTCCTCTTCTACTGGAGGTGAAAACTTGGTCAGGACTCCACCCTCTAAAGGAACAACTTTTAGCAAATGAAGCAGTGGGAAAATGGCCCAAGGGTTTAGGCAGAACCTGGTTTAATCCTTGCTATGGGGCCCTTACTTCTCTATGTACGCCTCTGGCCACATTTATCACAACTTAGTGGCACAGCAGCAGCTACACCTCCAGCCCCTGTGTGAGTTCAGCTTTCACACAAGCTAATTGCAAATAGTTTTCTCTTGCTACACATTGTTATGGATGTTTCACGATGGAGCTGAGAACAAGGAGGAGGAGAAGTATGAGAAGGAAAAGAAGCAGCTGATGATGATGACAAGGTCTCTATACTGCTTGGGGATGAAGCCTGGCTGCCCGAAAGAAGACCAGGAGAATGAGGACAGACTAGTTCCAATTTGGAATTCTGGTCAGTTTTATTTCCCCACAGGATTTGATGATGTCATCTCATTTGATGCAATAGAGCCCAAGTACCTATGTTTGTTCTTGAATGCCCACAGCTTTTCATTCTACAGATCTTGCACACGACAGGGATTCGGTGTTCTAGACTTGTGAAGAAAAAACACCATATGGGAGATACTCGCACAGAGCTAGTGGCGGCCAGGCTTGTCCTAGGTCTGGCACATTTTGAGCCTGTGCCCACAGTATCAGTGTCATCACCATTTCCTAAGGTGACCACAATAGAAGTGGATCTGGCGCTACCAGTTTTTTTATTCTGATTATACACTGCCTCTCCTCTTTATTGCTGCTACAACCATCACCCGCCTCCTTTGATGTCACCTCCTCCTCGGTACCCTGATCCAGCTCCCAGCTCCCAGGTTCTGTTTAACACACAATCAACATCATAGTCCTCACCCTCTTCATTACTTTTATTATACTGTGATATGTCATTGTGAGCTCCTTGGCCCTCTTCTGATTCCCTTCTCTGTATCTTCCCAAGTGTCACTCTCCCTACTGCTACTGCTGCTGCCCCTACTGCCACCACCATGGCTACAAGTGCCACCAACATAGCTATGCATGTGACCCCCCATGCCTGCTTGAATCTGCTATTTACAGCAATCCAAATGCTGAAGCTTTTCACATAAGTCAGCAACAGCAACCTTCAGTTTCTTTCATAGCCCATGTGGTGTTGTTGCCACTTCTTAGGGAAAAATAAGGCGCCCCACTAGGAGGGGGCAGTGACGACACAACTGAAAGGCTTCTCTGGGCTGCAAGGAAGAAGAGCAGGAGGGATGCACTGAGCCCTGACTCAAAGGCACAATGTCAGACTGTCACAGTCCTCAATGTAATTCTCTTTAACCGCAATCATAATTTAGCACCTACTGGAAGCGAGGGACAACTGTGGCCTGCTGCTTTTACTACTACTATGGACATCTGGTGCTGCTACTGCTGTCTGCACTACTATATCCACCCTCTGACTCGTGGATGATAAGGAATGGGTCTTTCATTTTCCAATCTGTCGTTTGAGTTCTATAAATGAAAAGTCCCAGTTTTGGTACACAGATTATCAAAAGATAGCAAAAATGGAAGTATTTTTTGTGTAATTTACAGAAAGAGATGCTATTAAATATCCCTCACCTTCTACAAAAACACTGCGCACTGGTATTGACAATTTACAATGGTATATTAACGAAAAATAATGTGTTTAATGGAACTGTTATATTAATGCAGTTAAATGTGCTCAATAAAACTGTGCGGTATATTGATGTAATACAATCTGTTGAATGAAACTGCTGTATTTATGCAGTTATTGCAGTACAATGCATTCACTAAAACTGCACAGTATAATGACATAATACAATTCATTGAAAAAAATGGAATATTAAAGCAAATAACGCAGTAAAATACATTCACTAAAACTGTGTGGTATATTGACATAATACAATGCATTGAATAAAACTGCTATATTAATGCAGTACAATGCATTCACTAAAACTGCACAGTATAATAAAGTAATACAATGCATTGAATTAAATTACTATATTAATGCAGTTATTGCAGTGTAACGCTTTCACTAAAACTCCATGGTATATTGACATAACACAATGCATTTAATTAAACTGCTATGTTAATGCAGTTATTGCAGTACAATGCATTAACTAAAACTGGACAGTATACTAATGCAATATAATGCATTAAGTAAAACTGTACGGTATATTGATGTAATACAAATGCATTGAATGAAATTGGTATATTGATGCACTGAAATGCCCTGAAATACCCAAGTACAAACATTTTTTTTTGTAATTACAACGGCGAAATGAAATAGTCCCTGCTACAAACACACTGGTTAAATGCAATACACTGTGTAATTACACATGGTACCAAAATTGCTGCTTTTTGGGGAATTAAAAGAGGTGCAATTACATGTCCCCTCCTATGAACACACTGGCATTGAAGCACTTAAATCTGCTGAAGTACTTATAAACGGTAGTAAAATTGAGACTGTTTCTAGAAAAAGAAAAAAGGAGGGCTTGCACAGCATTTGCAGCAAAATGTATGCCTATAAAGCAGAACTGTAAAAGCTTGTGTTTTTTTTTTTTTTTTAATAAGGCTGGCTGTTCACGTCCAGAAAAAAATTAGGTTGGTGCAGGATTTTGGTAATTGCAGGATTTTTAGTTCATACATGCACTTTCCACCTACAGCCAACACCTAACCTCAGTATGAAGCACACACACAGAACTCTGAGTGACTGCCCTATTCTGATAAAACTCTGACTCTTCAATCTCTTGATTCAATCTACCTAACAAAATATGTCCTTATATTGACTCTACAACACCTAGGTTGCTGGCTTGTGTCTGTAATTACTTTCTCCCAGGTACATCCAAGACACATGCTCTCAGATCGCAAGCTGTGCTCAGAATGTCATCTCTAGCTTGTGATCAAGCCCAGAGACTGAAGAGCCTGCCAAAATTCTGCCCCTGATTGAATCACAGCCTATCTGTCAGCCTCTGAGCTAATCAAGGCAAGCCCTACCAGGGTCCTGTGATGCTCCACCTTCATCCTACTTGCCATTTTCCCTGCGATTTTCACAGTAAAATGGTACAGGCACCATTTTTGCGCAACTCATTTGGCAAAACTTAGGATTCGCTTGACAGCAGAATTTTTGTGAAATTTGTACTAAATACGGTTCATTCACAATTGATTCGCTCCTCTCTAGTAGAAGGCAATTATTTTAGAATTTTTGGCTGTATTTCATTTTCATTTTGGCAGTACAATGCCACTGAAAATTGAATACAAAATAATGTTGTTTTGTAGCAGTCAAAACAAAAAAAAACAGATGCACAGTAGATAGGTAATCCACTGTCCGTTTCCTGCTGCAGTGAGGGGAAGATGCTATCTGAAGGGTAATTCTGATGATAATAGTAGATTTAAAATTGAGATAACAGTGTAACAGCTCTATTGTTCTCTTGATAGGCTGAGATAAAGATGCCCACATAAGAGCATTACATTGACAAGTGTAATGTGTGATGCTCTAACTGAGTCACTACAGGGTGACTCTGGTCGCATTGATGATCTTATTGAAAAGGTTAACCCTTTCGCTACCAGTGCCGTACATGTACGGCACTGGACCGATGTGGGAACATGGTGCCCGCTCGCACATGCAGCAGGCGTCATGGCCGGCAAGTCTCTGCTGTTTCGAACAGCAGAGACCTGGGATTAATTCTTGTTACTGGCAATTAAAGGCTTTAGATGTTCTGATCAAGTGAGATCACAGCACCTAAATGCGCAAAATCCTACCGACACTCCCTTCAGCCAATGAGGACATGGGTAGTTGCGCTGAACTCTATGAGACTCGCTGATGATGTTCATGCTGAAATTCTTATTTTGGCCAGTATAAGAAATGAGCAATTTTCAGTCCAAAACCCATTTTTAAATCTCTGATCTGTACAAAATTAAAAATTAAAAAAAACACAAATTAAAAAAAAAATGTTAAAAAATAAGTAAAAAATAAAAAAATATAAAAGTTTAAATAACCCTCCTTTCCGTATAATAAAAAAAAACTAAATAACAATAAATATAAACATCATGGGTATCACTGTGAACAAAAACACCCATACTATTAAAATATGAAAATATTTTTTCAATACAGCGAATGACATAACTGAAAAAAGGGTCAAAATTACTGATTTGCCATTTTTTCATTGCTTCTTTTACCCAAAAAATTGTAATAAAATATGATCAAAAAGTCATGCACACTCCAAAATGGAGTCAATAAAAAACTACGGAGTCAATACAAATGGAGTCAATAAAAACTACGGATTGTCCCGCAAAAAATTAGCCCCTAAACAGCTCAGTAGACATAAGTATAGAAAAGTTATGGGGGTCAGAATATGGTGATGTAAAAAAAAGAAAATTATCAAAGTTTAAATTTATTTTTACATTATTTAGACATAAAAAACCTATACATATTGGGTATTATTATAATTGTACTGACCCAGAGAATGAAGGGCATGGGTCAGTTTTGCCACAAACGAAATGCAGAACAAAACCCCGTAAAACAGTGGAGTAAATATTAAAAAGTTATGGCTCATGGAAGATAGGGAAGAAAAATGAAAACGCAAAAATGAAAAACCTCCCGTTTTGGAAGGGTTAAAATGGTTTGGCCACTTGCTGGTTACTGTTTACCAGTATATAAGATGACTATATGACACTTACTAACGTAGCCTTTGTTGATATTCTGTGTCGTTTTCTATATTTCATAAAGTATCCCCTCATCTACAAAGTCTTTTGTGCTGTCCTCATGGAGGTCTTGCCCATAAAATGGCTGCTGATGCATGTCACCAGGCACTATATCTCTATGTGATGTCTCCTCCATTCAAATACACTGCACCTGCCATTTGAACTTGTACTTTTGAGATTTTAGTGCAGGTGCAGTGTTCTTGAATGGAGGAGACATCACATGGAGGTGATTGGATAGTCACATGACCCTCCATCGGTGGCCATCTTATGGACAGGACCCTTATGCGGACAAAATTAAAAATTTGTCTAACAAGGGATTTGAATATCAACAAAGGCAATATTAGCAAGTTTCATATAGTCATCTTACATACACAATGGTCAACAGTAGCAGGAAAGTGGACAACCCCTTTAAGTGAGACTGTTTGTCATGCCAAGTCTAAACAAAGAAGACTAAAGACAAGAAGTAGTGTAGAATACAGTACATGCAGTGTCTTTTAAAAATATATTCAGAAAATAAATTTGTTTTTTATGAAAAAAAAACACACAATGAACAGTCATATAAAGGGTGTGAATATGTACCAAAATGGTTTTGTGCCCCTTTAAAATATTTCTGTAGTTTTAAATCAGTTACCAAGTTAATCAAACAGAACAGAGAATTAGGACATATAATAATATTGTATTTCATTACAGTCATCTAATTTTGCTCAATAACTCAAATAAATGCTTCACTGCCCATAAAGCCTGTCTTCAATTACCAGCAGATTCATTTATGCTCGAGTGTATGACATGTCTTAGTTTTAGTCTGGCCTCCTCTCTGCATGTTTGCCGTGCTGCGGCTGGAACTATGGCCCGCCCCCCATTATAGTGAATGTGGACAGAGCTTAGTTCCGGCCGCACACATGCACTAGCGGCAGCACAGATCCGGCAGGCCGTTCACCGTCCGGAACAGTCTGCCGGACACCCCTGCCACTAGAGTGAAAGTAGTCTTAGGCTACATTCACCCGACAGTTGTTTTTGTGGCCTCCGATCCGCATATTTTGCTTCTCAGATCGGGACTCATTCTATTGGGCTGTTGATCCGTACTGCGGCCCCGCAAAAAAAATAAAAAATATAGCACATGTCCTATACTTCTCCACAATAGCGGACAAAAATGGGCATTTCTATGATAGCCGCGGCATGTGTGGTCCACAAATTGCGGAATGCACATGGGCCGGTATCAGTGTTTTGTGGATCTGCAATATGCGGATCCGCAAAACACAACGGTCGTGTGAATGTAGCCTTAGGGTGAGAAAGAAGATGCTTTGCACCTGCAGGAGCTGAATGAATAGGTTAACTGGACACTGTGGGTCTTTGTTCATCAAATGCCACAAATGTGATCTGTAATTCCTCCATACTGTCTATTAATATGTAGAGAGATTAGACACAAGTGACCTGCTTTACATCAGAAATACAAAAAAAATTGCCATGTTAAAGCAATTATAGTCATAATGGTAATACACTAATATTCTAAAAAAAACACTCTATTTAGTGTCCGCATACATTACTATAAATTTGATAAACATGTTGAGTAAGTAGTACAGTAACTCCTTAATGACCTACGATTTAACTGCAGTGATCGAAATTTATGGACATTATCAGCAGTGACATTACTGTAGGGATCGTAGCATTCACACGTGACCAGGCCCGAAATCATGGATGCCCGAATCCGGTCTGCACCAGATCTGTCAGCTCAGCAGTGTAGTATTTAGGACCTATGTTGTCCATGGCTCTAGTTACACAACTCCTCCATGTTGGGTCCTCTTGTGCTCAGCCACTGCATCTTGATGTTGCGTGCACAGCGCACACCATGTCCTGACACTGATTGGCGTCGGATCCAGTGCAATAGCACCCAGGTATGAAGAGGACATACCCCGGGAGTTAGAAGGGTAAGTAAATGTAGGGCATCATGCAGGTCATAGTCTGTTTGTCGTGAGCCCATTTGTGCCAGTGACATCACCAGGCTCCCTGCTAGGAGGAAGTCTCCACCTAGCATACTGATGTGAAGCCAGTTACATCACCGGCTCACAACAAACAGACCTTGCCCTGCGCAATGCAAGGAAATGCTCCAATGCTCCACTCCTACGTGGTAAAGGAGTGAAGGGGAGCTTATATCCAAGTTCAGCCCTGAACCTGCACAATCCCTTTAAGGGTTTTTTTTTTCCCCTGAATTCCCCTGTAATACGGCATTCAATGGAGTAGGCACATTTTTTTTTACTGTTGGCTTTATATATACTCTAACAGAAAAAACTCTGGGGGTCATTTATCAAACTGGTGTAAAGTAGAAATGGCTTAGTTGCCCACAGCAACAAATCACCTGTCATTTTGGGCAGCTCCTTTGGAAAATTAAAGGAGGAATCTGATTCAGAAGTCAGTTCTTCTTTACACCAGTTTGATAAACGAACCCCTCTGTGTTCATATAAAATCAGGGGCATATACTGAGGAGCAAAAGGGTAACAATGTTTTGAACTTTTGACTTTCAGGCTCCATATCTCACCATCCACTACAGCTTCAACTGTGAGACTACCATCATTTTATAGACACTCATCTTGGTCATCTCATACATAAATTGGACTTGCAACTATTTAGCATATGATTAACTATGCAGATTCTTGTCATGTAGATGCATTGTTACTGCTTTGCTCCTGGTGGTGGAACAATCTTTTTCTTCTTATATACTACAAATTACAACCTGTTCTCACAAGGTCACTGATTCAAATCCAGGAGCAACAATGAAGAAGATTATCCAAGAAAAGAGAAACAGCATTATTGATTGTGGTATCTCGGCCAAGAAATTGCCAAACTGCATAATGAGAGTGCCTTGACAGTTGGAAGAATACGAAATGAAGTTCATCCATCAATTGAAGGAACTGTCAAGTTCGGTGGAGGAAGCCTGATGGTATGGGGTTGTTTCAAAGCCAAAGGCGTTGGATACTTGAACAGGATTGATGGTGGTCTCAATGCAGAGCCATATGTGAGTATCCTACAAGATGAATTACACTCAAGTACTATGGGTATAAAAATGACCCAAAGCTTACGTTGAGATTGGCGAAGAAATGGCTCAACGACAATGAAGTAGAGGTGCTGGATTGGCCCCTAGAATCCCCAGAATCCCCAATCGAACACTTGTGTGTAGAGTTGAAGAAAAAGCTGTATTCATACAGTGAGTCAACCAGTATGCACCAACATTGGGAACGTGTAGAAGAGACCTGGGAACAGATTTTGGTCCAGACGTGCTTGAATCTGAATCTGTATCAGAGAGCATGGCCAGAAGGATTCAGGCAGTTTTGAAAACCAAAGGTGGATTTACAGGTTTTTAGGAGAAAAACAGCAACAATGCAGTTACATGACAGGAATCTGGATAACTAATCATATGCTAAATAGTTGCAAGTCCAATTTATGTATGAGATAGCCACGATGATTATCTATAAAATGATTGCAGTGGATGGTGAGAAATGGAGCCTGAAAGTCAAAAGTTCAAAGCATTGTTACCCTTTTGCTCGTCAGAGTATGGAGGCAAAAAGTTCTATAGGTGCTATATTATAGCTTCATAAAACTTGAGCTATGTCAGTGTGCTCTGTATAAACAATGGCTCAAATTTTCTAATGTGCCTGTACCTAGAATCTGTAAAAGAGTGGTCAGGATTCGGAAGGTATTATATCTCCTTATGGAGAGCGCCTAAATGGCCTGAGGAGTCTTATAGGCCAGGCAATGGTCCTCTGGAATTCTGGGAAGAGGGTATGCAAATGAGCTCTTAGCAAGCCGTGCCACTGTTAGAGACAGAGCTTGACAAGAGCCCATTTGCATATACTCTTCCTAAAAAAGTGGTGCAAATTCCTGCAATTTGGCGCAACTAGGGTTTCTACAATTGTTTTTGACTCACTTGAGAAGGTACAGAGCTTGGTTGGAAGCCGGCAACTGCTTTATGTAAGGCACAGGGACTAAAATACAATATTTAGCACCAAAATTGTGCCATAGATCTGATGTAAAATTTTGTCTCAAAGCAGGGTGCAGTGCATGTCTAAATTTACACTTCTACAGGATGAGTAAATATGCCCCAATGTGTCCAGGCCAAAATTTAGGTTTTCTCATAGGTGTGGCGAAAGGGGGTTTGGAGAAAGCTACATTGTTGCAACAGGGCTCTTGAGACTTTAGATAGCCATTTGATTCCCAGAGCTGCTGCCTATTACATATACAAAACAACTGTATATATTTGTTCCAATGAGCCACTCAAGAAACTTGAGTAATTTATGCACGTATACAATAAGAACCATGCATTATTTTTAAGACACCATGTAATTCACATTGAAGCTGTTATTAAACAAAATTATATGATGTTGATATAAAAGATGAAATCATAGACATTTCATAGAATATTACACTTGGAGATTCTAAAGTTGGCATAGGCAGTTTGGTACTGTTCCCAGAAAGGGGGATTTTCTTTAGAAATGATGTTGACAACTATCATGGGCTCCTGCCATGGGTCTCTTCTGTTGTTAGTTGGACCACTTCCAGAGGCAAATTTTACTGTCCTCAAAGCATAAAAAACATTATCTGGCATGGAGAGACCATTAAATGAAAACTGATGTGAACTTGAAAGGCAAAGGTTCACTTATAGGAATCTTTTAAAACAACATGAAGCAGCACACAATAGAATGATAGCAATATAACAAGTGAACAGAGAAGATGAAGTATGATTCTCTTGCACCAACGTTTAGGCTGGCTTCACAGGTATCGTAACTTTCCATCAGAGCTCTTCTGCTTTGGTCCGAATAGTATGTATTACCTTCTATTCCTGTTCAGCTATATTTACTATTAGGCAGCTGAAGAAGGAAGAGAAAAGCTCACATTCAGTCAGGATCCGAGCAAAACAGCTCGCAAGCCTGGGTAAGTGCAGTGTATAATGTATTTCTAAAAGTATATAAAGTATTTTTGGACTACAAGATACGCTATAAGACGCACCTAGGATGTGGAGGAGAAAAATAAAATATTTTTCACACCTCAGATCAGACCCCCAATCCTCATCAGACCCCTATTCTTCATCAGATGTTAGATAAGACCCCAAAACCAGACCACCACGCTCCATCAGACCTCAGATTAGACCCCAAAGTCAACCCCCAAGCTCCATCAGCCTCAGCTCAGACCCTATCAGCCTCAGATCAGATTCCCATCAGCCTCAGATCAGATCCCCATCAGCCTCAGATCAGATCCCTATCAGCCTCAGATCAGATCCCTATCAGCCTCAGATCAGACCCCCATCAGCCTCAGATCAGACCCCCATCAGCCTCACATCAGATCCCCATCAGCCTCAGATCAGATCCCTATCAGCCTCATATCAGATCCCTATCAGCCTCAGATCAGATCCCTATCAGCCTCAGATCAGACCCCATCAGCCTCAGATCAGATCCCCATCAGCCTCAGATCAGACCCCCATCAGCCTCAGATCAGACCCCATCAGCATCAGATCAGACCCCATCAGCCTCAGATCAGACCCCCATCAGCCTCACATCATATCCCCATCAGCCTCAGATCAGATCCCTATCAGCCTTATATTTTTGGACTACAAGATACGCTATAAGACGCACCTAGGATGTGGAGGAGAAAAATAAAATATTTTTCACACCTCAGATCAGACCCCCAATGCTCATCAGACCCCTATTCTTCATCAGATGTTAGATAAGACCCCAAAACCAGACCACCACGCTCCATCAGACCTCAGATTAGACCCCAAAGTCAACCCCCAAGCTCCATCAGCCTCAGATCAGAACCTATCAGCCTCAGATCAGATTCCCATCAGCCTCAGATCAGATCCCCATCAGCCTCAGATCAGATCCCTATCAGCCTCAGATCAGATCCCTATCAGCCTCAGATCAGACCCCATCAGCCTCAGATCAGACCCCCATCAGCCTCAGATCAGATCCCCATCAGCCTCAGATCAGATCCCTATCAGCCTCATATCAGATCCCTATCAGCCTCAGATCAGATCCCTATCAGCCTCAGATCAGACCCCATCAGCCTCAGATCAGATCCCCATCAGCCTCAGATCAGATCCCTATCAGCCTCAGATCAGATCCCTATCAGCCTCAGATCAGACCCCCATCAGCCTCAGATCAGACCCCCATCAGCATCAGATCAGACCCCATCAGCCTCAGATCAGACCCCTAAGACATCAGATCAGACGTTAAAAGAAAATAAACTTACCTCACTAGCTCCGAACGGAACTGCCACTCTGCAGATCCAGGACTCACTGCTCCCTGGTCTTCTTCCGGCCCGCACTCCTCCGTGACCTGACATCACACAGCCTCAGGTCATAATGCGCACCATCAGGACATAGTGCAGAGCGAAGCCTGAAAGAAGACCAGGAAGGGTGAGCAGAGCCAGCGCAGCACTTCCCTCACTGCTCCCTGTGCCTCCCGAATGCTGATGACCGCTTCCATAATGGAGGAAAATTAGATTGCTCCGCAAAAAATGAGCTCCTACACAGCTCCGTACACATAAGTACAAAAAAGTTATAGGGGTCAGAATATGGTGATGAAAAGAAAAAACATATTTTTTTCAAAGTTTTTTACTTTATTTTCAGTATTAAGACACAAGAAAAAATATACATATGTATATCACAATATGTATATCACCGTAATCTTATTGACCTGGAGAATGAAAGTAACAGGTCAGTTTTACCATAAAAGGAATGCCGTAAAAACAAAACCCATAAAACTGTTGCAGAATTGTATTTTTTTTTTCAAATTTCAGCCAATTTGGAATTTTTTTTTCAGTTCCCCATGACATCCTATGCAATATTAAATGCTGGAATTAGAAAGTGCAACTTGTCCCGCCAAAAACAAGCCCTATATGGCTATGTGAACGGAAAAAAAAGTTATGGCACCGCAAATACAGGGACTGAAAAACAAAAAAACCCTCAGGGGCTGAAAGGGTTAAATCCATATGCAAATTAACAGGTAAGCTTCCTATGCCAGCACCTTCCTCTCCCTCTTGATTGACAGGGCCAGGTTGTTGGAATACAGCAACAGCAACAGCTGCAGCTTAATGTTGGAGGAACTATGTTAAACTGTCAGAAGATGGTGCTGTCTGGTGATGATGCAGATATTATCTCTGGTAGTCTCCATCTTGATGATGATGTTACAGTTAATGGTTGATGTTTTGTCCCAAGTAAAGTAAACCAGTTCTTTGTTCTCCCACAATGTCTGAAAGCTGTTGATAAAAGCTGCAAACACTGTTACACAAGTGAGATGAATATGCAGGGACCTAGGCCTGCCAATCAAGAAGAGGGAGGGACTGCCAAAGGAAGCAGAAGGAGCAAGGTTGTACACAGTAGTTTGAGCCTGCCCTCAATGCATTTAACAGCTTATTTGCATATGGATTAAAAGTACCTTTTCTTCATAATGAAGCAATGGATCACAAAATCACATGACCGTATGAATGAGTCCGCATCCGTTCCGAAATGTAGACCCATTCATTTCAATGGGGCCGCAAAAGATGCGGACAGCACACCGCAAAAGTTAGAGCATGTTCTATATTCTTGTGAGCAATTGTGTACAAGAATAGGCATTTTCTATTATAGCAGCAGCTATGTGCGGATCCGCAACACACTACGGTCGTGTGAATGTAGCCTAAAAGGTATCCTTATATTCTGCTGAGCTAGCCTTACAAGGTATTGTTCCTGGATTAACATTGAATTTCCTGGTGATAGCTTCCCTTTAAATAGTGTCCCAGTTGGCATTGGACCGCTCAGATGCCAAGCTCATTGCTGAACACATTATCTGAGGCTACCAAAAATTTTAAAAAATTAATACTCACCTTATCCATTTGCTTGGGTAGAGGCCGTCGTGGCCATCTTGACGTCACTACCGTGGTGATGTCATACATCACCCTACGTGAGATTTAGCGTGGTATCTTCAATCAAGATGGCAAATGGATGAGGTGAGTATGTACTTTTGTTCTTTTCACCAACATTTCAGGGAAGATAGATTCATTACCACGAAGTGTGAGGAAATTCGTTTGGCTTCAATTCGCTCAACACTAGCTAAGTCATTGCAATTTTCCCAATAATGAGCATGTTTTTAGATGTACTAAAGTTGTCTTACCGTAAATGGCACATATCAGTGACTACACAACAAAGAACATGACTATCATTTTCCAGGTTCTTGGGTTCTCTTAAACAGGCAAATGAATTGCCCATGAGTGAGTGTTGATCAAGTCGATCTGCACGCATGCTCCCAACGTCACCAAAGGACCACCCTGGGAGCGCGCAGTGACGTCATCACACTCAGTGCAGGTCCTTCGGCAGGGCTTTTTCAATCAAGAAAGGAGCGGATTGCCTCTGCGTGAGAAAGTGGAATAGACAAGAATTTTTTAAAGTTCTTTCTAAGACAACTACAGCCGGCATTTTAGGAAAAATTATTAATTATCACAAAGCATGAGGAAATTTGGCTTCATTTAGAATCAAATTTTTCCAAAAATTCAGACCAAATTCCACTTTGGATGCTTCGCTTCTTCCTAGGGCAGGAAGGGAATGCAGCATAGTGGTTGGTGATATTGTGAAAGTAAATAAGTGCCATTTTATCCATCTAAAGTTAGTCAGCTACTCAGTTTTGGATGTTTCATAAGCACATACTTACCAACATTTCAATTGGTAAATTGGGGCATATAAGCCCCACTCCCAGAAATGCCCCAAACCCATGCGGAAACACCTATTTGTGGGCTGCATTATTCCCATGCATTTTCAGACCAGAACAGCGCATATTTGCCAGGACTGTCTCTGACAATCAGGAACAGTCCTGGCAAATTCAGGATAGTTGGCAGCTATGTAAGCAGTATTGGGCTGTTCGTGAAAGTTATATTGTGCAGTGTAAGCCCTGGGAGACACTGTGTGAGAGAGAGAAGGAGATTCCCCTCACACAGGCGTGCTGCTGAAGACAGGGTTAGTCCAGGATTGTTTGCTGAATTTTGCTTTCTGCTGTTCTATATTTTATTCATTGTTTACTGCTGGTTTCTCAGTAAAGTCTTATCTTAAAGCCATATCACTCTTATTCTTCTGCATGTGTCTTACACCTTACAATTGCACTGTTTGTCGGCAGCATATCGTGTGTTTATATGAGGAGATGTGCTGCTGACAAACAATCATTTTTATGCCACATTAGAGTTGAGTAAATCAAAGTATCCAAAGTGCAATTCGATTCAAATTTCAGGGAAAATTCGATTAAGGAGGAAGCTGAATTTCCTTGTGCTTTGTGGTAACGAATCAATTTTCCCTGAAATGGTGTTAAACAAAACCACCTCACCTCATCCATTTGAGCGCAAAGAGGCCACCGTGGCCATCTTGATTGAAGATCCTTTGAAAAATCCCGTATGATGTCACCACGTAGGCCAGCATGATGACGTCATCATGCACCAAGCAAGATTTCATGTAGGATCTTCAATCAAGATGGCTGCGATGGCCTCTTCGCGCTCAAATGGATATATGGATATATGAGTTTTTTTATTTTAACTAATTAATCACTGAAATCCCACATTTTTAATCTCATATGCTGCGATCAGCAATGAATGTGGAATCTGAGGGGTTCAATGACTAGGGGCAGCGCAAGCCCTGTTCCCTATCATTGCGCCAACTACTTACAAAGAAATGCGCTTCGTGATGAAGTAATTCGTCACAAAGCTAATTTCTTTGTGAAACTCAGCGAAGCAGCCAAATCGAATTTTAATAAACTTCACTGAACACTAGTCCACATAAAAGATCAGCGCTAATCACTGGGCAGGTTTACACAAGTGTAACATAAAGTGAATTTGATAGATTTGAGAATGAATAAGCTTATGCAGGCTACGTGAATAAATATATACTAAGTGAATAAATATATGATAACACAAACAAATCACATACAGAATAATAACATAAACATCACTAGCCTAAATGAGGTGGAGACTCCGTCGATCATGCTATAACCCATGGCTGTCTACCCTGTTATAACACATGACCAACACTCCAAGGTGTACAAGAGAGATAGGGTAAGTCATACATCTTACCTAGAATGGAGGCCTGGAGGAATCTCCTGAGACAAGGTGAGTAGCAGAGTTTAAACATGTTAGCCCCTCCTCCAGTGTGCATCACGCATGTCTCTGCTTATCAGCACAATGGGGGATGGGTACTATCTCTAAACCATTTCATTACAAGGGAAACTTATAAACTATTACACAGAGCATTAAGCAGAATTAAAGAGGAGAACCAATCAGTCACTTAAAAATACCCTTACAACACAACGGGATAATGCAGTATGTGGGCAGATTTCTCATGGATTTTGGTACGGAATAGGTGCTGGAATGTGTGTGAAAATTAAATATATGTCGTTACTGTCATATACTATGCTTTTCTTTAGTTTAGTTTTTTGTAAATCTGGCATTTTCTTTATATAACTTGTTATTATGTACAAAAAAATGACATTTTTATTTTCATGCCCTGTATCAATCTAAGCATGCGCTGCCTCTAATGCCACCAGATGTAAGGCAGCTATCCTATAAGTTAATGTTCGACCTTTTGAACAAACCTTGAGGCATGACTAGGATAATAATTAAGCCAGCATCTCATCTGCAGACAGCTGTTTCCAGAGGAGCGTTGCCTGACCTTAAGACTCCTCACAACGATTAAGCTCTCTCCTTAAGGAGATAAAGTATCCTGTGTATTAATCACCATAAAGGTGGATTCATACTACAGCTAAAGATGTCACAGTCAAAAGGTACAAAAGGTAGCCAACAGGAAATTATTGGCTGCCCTACAAACACTGCATTACTTATAGTGGCATTTGTCAATGACCTTTTTTGGGGGGGGATTTTTTTCTTAGCATTTATATAGACTTCTGTATAGAAAAAAAAAATTCGGAAAAAATGCTAGTTAGTACGAGTTCACATCTGGAATGGAGGCTTAGGCTACTTTCCCACTAGCGTTTTTGCTGGATCCGGCAGGGTTCAGCAAAAACGCTTCCATTACTGATAATACAACCATCTGCATCTGTTATGAACGGATCCGGTTTTATTATCTTTAAAGAAGAACTCCCGCAAAAAATTTTATTCCATGTTCTGCTAGAAATGTACATGATGTAATCTGTAGTGAATGTGATTTTCTTACCAGTAGCTGAATTTTTGAGTTATATCATCCTGAAGTTTCTTATCTGTGTCATGTGACTAGGAATTAGACCCACCAACTCACACAGCACCTTATGTATGGACAGGAAGTCTAATTTTCTATGCATTCCTATGGGAGCCTCACTTTCAGTCTCATAGGAATGAATAGAAGTGACTGGCTTGCTGTCCTGGGTCAGTTGGAGGTCAGGGAGTTGGTCACATACCCAGCTACAAAAAGAAGAGAGTGGAAACTCTCAATTTCAGCCTCTGATAAGAAAATGACATTCACTACAGATTATATCATGAACCTTTCTAACAGGTCAGAGAATAAAAAATTTTGCGGGAGATCTTCTTTAACATTGCCAGGACGGATCCGTCATTAATTACCTTGAAAGTCAATGGAGGACGGATCAGTTTTCTATTGTGTCAGACAGAACGGATACGTCCCCATTGACTTGCATTGTGGGTCATGACGGATCCGTCTTGCTCCGGATATCCAGGATGGAAAGCAAACTACAACATGTTGTGGTTTGCTCTCTGGTCTGGGGGCGCAACTAAACTGAATGGAATGCATTTTGAAGCATTCCGTTCTGTTCAGTTCAGTTTTGTCCCCATTGACAATGAATGGGGACAAAACTGAAGCGTTTCTTTTCAGGTATTGAGCCCCTATGATGGAACTCAATACTGGAAATGGAAAACTCTAACGCTAGTGTGAAAGTAGCCTTATTTCGGGGCCTCCAGCACAGATTCCATTAAAAAGATCAGACAAAAAAGTCTTGCCTGGAATATTGTAAATGGAGTGTTCTATGATGGCTATTTAGCCATCATAAGACATAATGGGCAATCTAATGATTGTCAGCTATAGTCACCCTTTAAAAAAAAAAGTAAAAAAAAAATAAAAAATAAAAATACTATTAAAATATAACAATATTTATCACTAGGGATGAGCGAACTTTTGAAAAGTTCGGTTCGATTCGGCGAACTTTCGTGAAATTCGGATTCATACGAACCGAACCTAAAATGAACCTTGCTATAACGGCTGATTAATTGCAGCTACAATAGTGGGAGTCTGATAGGGTATAATTTCGTTTAGTTGCAGTTGCTATTACAATGAAAAAAGTGGAAAAAATCAAAGTGCAAAAATAGTGAAACCTCAGCCAGGTCGACAACATTTGACAGCATTGAAGATGTCCGCTGGAGCAGCATTGCCGGCAGCATTGCCTTGGACCCAGTAGGGTGGAAAACAGACATTTGACAGTGGAACCAGCAGCTGTAATAGTACTGTATTGGACCCAGTATGGTTGAGAACAGACAATTGACGGAGGAGGAGGAGTCAGCACTTGATTGCACCCAGGCCAGTATGGTTGAGAAGAGACAAGTTGAGGAGGAGGAGGAGCAGCTCTTGATTGCACCCAGTATGTTTTGGACAGTATTCTTTTGGACCCAGAAGGACAGCCTGAGAGCGCCGGGCCTGACATCGGTGGTAAGACACCGGGGCAGGTTGGACTACAGTCAAATCGGCGGATGGTTGCAAGGTGGTGGAGGCAGAACTTGCGCTTCCCGCTGCTGGCCCCCTAAAGCACCATGGAGGTGACAGTGGCAAGAATGGGCCAACTTCCTGATGGTCTTCTGGGAGGATGTTGACCCAATGGGCAGTAACAGACATGTACTGCCCTTGCCCATAATTAGAGGACCAGACATCAGCACTCAGGTGCATGGTCTTGGACACCGAGAGTCCCAATGAGTCGCCAACCTTTTTCTGAACATTACTGTGCAGTGATGGGACAGCTTTGCCAGAGATGTAGTGGTGGCTGGGGACTCGCCAGCTGGGGTGCGCACATGCCATGAAATCCCTGAAAGGCTGGGAGTCCACAAGGATACCCAATTGGATGTGACAGCGGAGAAAACTTTACAGGATGGTGACCTCACTTTGTCAGCTAAAGCTTCTAGCCAGGAGAGACATGAAACCAGAGGGATGACTGAAACAGCCAGAGCCTTTCCTAATATGGACTTTGTAACTTTTTACTTTTTTAAACTTTTATTTTTTTTAAAAAAAATTTTATACCTTTTTTTAAACTTTTTTTTTTTTTACTTTTTTTAAACTTTTTTTTGTGGCTAAACGGGGTTGACGGCACCCAGCAGAGCAGCAACGTGTAGCGTGTACTCTCGGTCACGGGACAGGAGCTTACAGCCAACACCTCCTCTGGAGTCTCAGTACGTTCCACCCGCTGACTTTAGTGGACTTTCTCCTCCTCCTCCTCCTCATCACTAAAAAGTGGTAGAGACTCCAAGGGCAGATCAAGGTTTGCCAAGAGTTCCCTGGCAGAAGGTGCCCCAAAGGTGAGAGGTTCTGTTCATTTGTTAACCTGATGTACCTTGATATTTGCAGCACGGTGTTGGTGAACAGCTGGAAGGCTGACCCCTTTCCGGTTTGCTCCGGGGTCAGACAAGGCTGCCCTCTATCACCTCTCCTTTTTGTTTGTGTTATAGAACTCTTCGCGGAGTCTATCCGGCAGAATGGAGAGATCAGAGGGATCACCACACCAGGACACTTCGAGGTCAAGTGCTCGCTGTACATGGACAACGTGACCGTCTTCTGCGCTGACCGGCGTCCGGTGACTGCACTCGTCCAGACCTGCGAGGAGTTCGGACAAGCTTCAGGGGCCAAAGTCAACTGCGGGAAGTCGGAAGCCATGCTCTTCGGGGACTGGCAGCTGGCTTCTTCTGCCCCCTTCCCCTTTACCGTGAAACCAGACTTCATCAAGATCCTCGGAGTCTGGTTCGGGAAGGAAGGCGCAGCCCTCAAGTCTTGGGAAGAACGCTTGGCCAAGGTGAATCAACGGATTGGACTATGGAGCCTCAGTTTTTTAAAACTTTTTTTATAACTTTTTTAAACTTTTTTTTTTACTTTTTTTGGCTGTGGGGTGACGTCACACATCTTGATTTTCACAGAAAACCAGGATACAAGGGATTATAGGAGTAATAATCCCTTGTATCCTGGTCTATTCTGTGAAAAAAGTACAGTTTTGCGTCGACATTGTAATTTTAACCAGATTCGTTACGAACTTTCTCAAAGTTCGGTTCGGTGACGAACCGAACTTTTGGCAAAGTTCGTAACGAATCTGGTTCGTTACGGTTCGGTTCGCTCATCCCTATTTATCACCATTTTTTTAAATTCACTTCCCCAAAATATGTAATAAAAAGTAATCAAAAAGTCACACACACTTCAAAATGGTATTGAAAATGGTACTGAAAAGTACAGATCACCCCGCAAAAATGAGACCTCATGAATCTCCGTTCACTTAACTACAAAAAATTTATAGGAGTCAGAATATGGCGATGAAAAGAAAATAATTTTTTCAAGGTTTTTCTTCAGCATTAAAACGCAAGAAAAACTATACAAGTGTGTCACTGTTGTACTCGTACCGACCTGGAGAATTAAGGCAACAGGTCAATTTTACTGCATTGGGAATGTCGTAAAAAAAAAACATAAAACTGTGGCAGAATTGTTTTTCTTTTTTCCAATTCCACCCCATTTGGAATTTTTATCCAGCTCATTAATACATCATATGCAATATTAAATAGTGAAATTACAAAGTCCAACTTGTCCAGCAAAAAATAAGCCCTCATAAGGCTATTTGAATGGAAAAATTAAAAGCTACGGCTCTGGAAGGGCCGGGAGTGAAAAATGAAAACGCAATAGCAGAAAATCGCATGGTCCTCTTCGGGTTAAAGAAAACGTTTCACCTCGTTTGTGATATAAACTGTCCACAGTGCCTTTTCAGGGTGCTCATGTTGCCCTCAAGGTGCCTTTAGTTTAGCTTTCTCAAGTCAAGGAGGCCTGTGATTTCTTCCTTGAAGTCATGCATTCCTTGCCCAAAACCTGCCCCTTGCACCTTGATTAACGTTCCCTATCACACAGTATGTCATCCCCTTGTCTCAGGAGATCATGTACAGCTAGCTTTCTGTCGCATTTCCAGTTCATACCCAGTCAAGTTTTGGAGGCTTCAAGGCTTCGACAAGCATGCACCACACATCAGGAGAGCTCACTCTCAGCCATCAGTGCTCCAGCAAGGTGCGCAAACTATCCAGAGACAAGCTACTGTGCAAGGCATTAAAGCCTTGAAGAGAGGCATTGTACACCAAATGTGACTGGACTTGTTCCAGAAATGTGACAGAATGGCACCTGTGCAAGATCTGTGGGTCCAAATGGATGATGTTTGCTGTGGAACGGAATGCTTGGGTTCAAGTAGGAAATTGAGCAGACATGAGCAGATTGAAAAGGTACTGTGAGCAGTTTATAAGCAAGAAGGTCAGACTCACACAGAGAAGTTTACTTATGTTTTTCTGTATTTTTATTTTATCCAGAACGAGGAAATGATCCTAAATAGAGAGAAAGTAAAGACTTTGGCAAAAAAGAAAGCCTTTGGCAGAAAAATACACATCTACTGTAACGGAATGCCAACTGTCATGTACAAATGAAAAATTAAGTCACTTCAATATCATTTCATTACATAGTAACATAGTAACATAGTTTATAAGGCCAAAAAAAGACATCTGTCCATCCAGTTCGGCCTGTTTTCCTACAAGTTGATCCAGAGGAAGGCAAAAAAACCCTGTGAGGTAGAAGCCAATTTTCCCCACTTTAGGGAAAAAATTTCTTCCCAACTCCAATCAGGCAATCAGAATTACTCCCTTGATCAACGACCCATCTCTAGTAACTATAACCTATAATATTATTACCCTCCAGAAATACATCCAGGCCCCTCTTGAACTCTTTTAGTGAACTTACCATCACCACCTCCTCAGGCAGAGAGTTCCATAGTCTCACTGCTCTTACCGTAAAGAATCCTCTTCTATGTTTGTGTACAAACCTTCTTTCCTCCAGACGCAGAGGATGACCCCTCGTCACAGTAACAGTCCTGGGGATAAATAGATCATGGGAGAGATCTCTGTACTGACCCCTGATATATTTATACATAGTTATTAGATCTCCCCTCAGTCGTCTTTTTTCTTAAGTGAATAAACCTAATTTTGATAATCTTTCTGGGTACTGTAGTCCACCCATTCCAGTTATTACTTTAGTTGCCCTCCTCTAAACCCTCTCCAGCTCTGCTATGTCTGCCTTGTTCACAGGAGCCTAGAACTATACACAGTACTCCATGTGTGGTCTGACTAGTGATTTGTAAAGTGGCAGGACTATGTTCTCATCACGGGCATCTATGCCTCTTTTGATGCAACCCATTATCTTATTAGCCTTGGCAGCAGCAGTCTGACATTGGTTTCTACAGCTTAGTTTGCCGTTTACTAAAATTCCTAGGCCCTTTTCCATGTCAGAGTTAACCAATGTTTTACCATTCAGTATGTACTGGTGACTTGCATTATTCCTTTTTTACTTTTTTTGGCTGTGGGGTGACGTCACACATCTTGATTTTCACAGAAAACCAGGATACAAGGGATTATAGGAGTAATAATCCCTTGTATCCTGGTCTATTCTGTGAAAAAAGTACAGTTTTGCGTCGACATTGTAATTTTAACCAGATTCGTTACGAACTTTCTCAAAGTTCGGTTCGGTGACGAACCGAACTTTTGGCAAAGTTCGTAACGAATCTGGTTCGTTACGGTTCGGTTCGCTCATCCCTATTTATCACCATTTTTTTAAATTCACTTCCCCAAAATATGTAATAAAAAGTAATCAAAAAGTCACACACACTTCAAAATGGTATCGAAAATGGTACTGAAAAGTACAGATCACCCCGCAAAAATGAGACCTCATGAATCTCCGTTCACTTAACTACAAAAAATTTATAGGAGTCAGAATATGGCGATGAAAAGAAAATAATTTTTTCAAGGTTTTTCTTCAGCATTAAAACGCAAGAAAAACTATACAAGTGTGTCATTGTTGTACTCGTACCGACCTGGAGAATTAAGGCAACAGGTCAATTTTACTGCATTGGGAATGTCGTAAAAAAAAAACATAAAACTGTGGCAGAATTGTTTTTCTTTTTTCCAATTCCACCCCATTTGGAATTTTTATCCAGCTCATTAATACATCATATGCAATATTAAATAGTGAAATTACAAAGTCCAACTTGTCCAGCAAAAAATAAGCCCTCATAAGGCTATTTGAATGGAAAAATTAAAAGCTACGGCTCTGGAAGGGCCGGGAGTGAAAAATGAAAACGCAATAGCAGAAAATCGCATGGTCCTCTTCGGGTTAAAGAAAACGTTTCACCTCGTTTGTGATATAAACTGTCCACAGTGCCTTTTCAGGGTGCTCATGTTGCCCTCAAGGTGCCTTTAGTTTAGCTTTCTCAAGTCAAGGAGGCCTGTGATTTCTTCCTTGAAGTCATGCATTCCTTGCCCAAAACCTGCCCCTTGCACCTTGATTAACGTTCCCTATCACACAGTATGTCATCCCCTTGTCTCAGGAGATCATGTACAGCTAGCTTTCTGTCGCATTTCCAGTTCATACCCAGTCAAGTTTTGGAGGCTTCAAGGCTTCGACAAGCATGCACCACACATCAGGAGAGCTCACTCTCAGCCATCAGTGCTCCAGCAAGGTGTGCAAACTATCCAGAGACAAGCTCTCCTACTGTGCAAGGCATTAAAGCCTTGAAGAGAGGCATTGTACACCAAATGTGACTGGACTTGTTCCAGAAATGTGACAGAATGGCACCTGTGCAAGATCTGTGGGTCCAAATGGATGATGTTTGCTGTGGAACGGAATGCTTGGGTTCAAGTAGGAAATTGAGTAGACATGAGCAGATTGAAAAGGTACTGTGAGCAGTTTATAAGCAAGAAGGTCAGACTCACACAGAGAAGTTTACTTATGTTTTTCTGTATTTTTATTTTATCCAGAACGAGGAAATGATCCTAAATAGAGAGAAAGTAAAGACTTTGGCAAAAAAGAAAGCCTTTGGCAGAAAAATACACATCTACTGTAACGGAATGCCAACTGTCATGTACAAATGAAAAATTAAGTCACTTCAATATCATTTCATTACATAGTAACATAGTAACATAGTTTATAAGGCCAAAAAAAGACATCTGTCCATCCAGTTCGGCCTGTTTTCCTACAAGTTGATCCAGAGGAAGGCAAAAAAACCCTGTGAGGTAGAAGCCAATTTTCCCCACTTTAGGGAAAAAATTTCTTCCCAACTCCAATCAGGCAATCAGAATTACTCCCTTGATCAACGACCCATCTCTAGTAACTATAACCTATAATATTATTACCCTCCAGAAATACATCCAGGCCCCTCTTGAACTCTTTTAGTGAACTTACCATCACCACCTCCTCAGGCAGAGAGTTCCATAGTCTCACTGCTCTTACCGTAAAGAATCCTCTTCTATGTTTGTGTACAAACCTTCTTTCCTCCAGACGCAGAGGATGACCCCTCGTCACAGTAACAGTCCTGGGGATAAATAGATCATGGGAGAGATCTCTGTACTGACCCCTGATATATTTATACATAGTTATTAGATCTCCCCTCAGTCGTCTTTTTTCTTAAGTGAATAAACCTAATTTTGATAATCTTTCTGGGTACTGTAGTCCACCCATTCCAGTTATTACTTTAGTTGCCCTCCTCTAAACCCTCTCCAGCTCTGCTATGTCTGCCTTGTTCACAGGAGCCTAGAACTATACACAGTACTCCATGTGTGGTCTGACTAGTGATTTGTAAAGTGGCAGGACTATGTTCTCATCACGGGCATCTATGCCTCTTTTGATGCAACCCATTATCTTATTAGCCTTGGCAGCAGCAGTCTGACATTGGTTTCTACAGCTTAGTTTGCCGTTTACTAAAATTCCTAGGCCCTTTTCCATGTCAGAGTTAACCAATGTTTTACCATTCAGTATGTACTGGTGACTTGCATTATTCCTTCCCATATGCATAACCTTACATTTGTCAGTGTTAAACCTCATCTGCCACTTCTCTGCCCAAGCCTCTAGTCTATCCAGATCCATCTGTAGCAGTGTACTGTCCATTGTGTTATATATTTCTATATAATTATATTCAACTTTATAAGTTTAATATAATTAAATGGTTTACCCATAATTTATTGCCAGAATGTAATGATGTCATCATGCTGCAGAATCAAGTCCATGTCCAGCACCAAGTATAAATCAATTTACCCCAATTAAATCATGACATGGATTGATGAGAGATGTAGATATAAATGTATTTGCTGAAGACGTTAACAGAGTTAATATATCATACTGTTATTATATACTGGTAGATGTTGAAAATAAACCACATCTAATACATGAAGGCATGGCCATATAAAAAAGGAATTACAGAACTAAAAGTCAAAAGGAATACTTTATAAAAAAAAAAAAGCTTGCCATCTATAAAGGCATTTGTGTTTTACAATTGTTTCCTTTTTATTCTAATGGATTTTGGTGGAGACAGTACCTGAAACAGGAAAGAGGCAATCATTAAAGGGATTTTCAAAGAGAATACTGAGAAGCTATCCTGATCAACTTCCAGAACCCCCCCCTCCCCCAATTAGCTGTTTGAGGAGGCCATGGCACTCCAGTGGGCACGGAAGCCTCTTCCTAGGTCAGAGATGTCATGTTCATCAGTCACATGGTCTATTTACAGTTCATTCCCATTTAAGTGAATGGGCCTGAGATACAATACCATACATGGCCACTATACAATGTAAACTGTGCTTAGTATGCTGGGAGGAGACTGTAACGCTCAACAGAGTGCTATAACCACTTAAGCAACTGATCAGCAGATGTCCAGGGTGTCGGACCCTCAACGATCAGCTGTTGATGACCTGTCCAGGTCATTAATATTGTATTCCCAGAAAAGCTGTAATGACTGTAGGGAGAGACTGACATGGAGAGCGAGCCCTAAGGCTAGAACCTAGCCTACTTTCCTTACCTACTTGCAGTACAAGTCCTAGATAGCTATACCGCAACTGGTTGATGGTCCCTACTCTATTTAAGTGCAGAGACGGACAACAAACAATGACAAACACAATACCAGAGTCATAAGTAAATGGTTCAGAACCAGACGGGCTACGCAGTACCAAGCGAGACACAGAGTGGTCAGAAGACAAGCCGGGGACAGAAGCATGAGCAATCCAATAAATCACAGGAACAAGTACCAGGAAAACAGCTAGTGAGTCCAAAGACTATCACTGGCAATGGTGTATGGCCAGGAAGGGATTTAAATAGTGCACCGAGTCTCTGAATCAGAACCAGATAGGTCCATGACTCAGCACTCCATTAGACAGAAACAATACAGATGACATCCGTGTGATCTAAAAATATTATTCCCATATGACGAACAGCATAACAGAAAAAAAACATAAAAATGGCTGATTTGCCATTCTTTTCATCACTTCACCTCCCCAAAACATTAAATAAAATGTGACCAAGAAGTCACACACACCCAAAAATGGTATATCTAAAAACTACAGATCGTCTTGCAAAATATGAGCCCTAACCCAGCTCCGTAGACGTAACTATTAAAAAGTTATGTTATATTAAGTCGTGCAATTTGAAAGTGCAACTTGCCCTGCAAAAAATAAGCCCTCTATCGTCTATTAGAATGGAAAAATAAAAATGTTATGGCTTGAATGCAGGGAGTGAAAAACGAATATACAAAAATCGGAAAGTTACCACAAGTAGAGGGGGTTAACAAATATGTAAAAAAAAAAAAAAAAAAAAAAAAAAGCAGCTGAGCCCTTATCTGGGTTAATTCTCAAATTCCAAGCAAAAGATATTTGCAAGCCGGGAAAGGATCACCCTCGATACTCCCATTCACATCCATATTTAGCTCAGCTGACTGACCATATTAGTCCCTAGGAGGGGTGAGCAGCTGCCAAACAATTCTAACACTACTAGCCTCTGAAGAAAAATGGGGGAACATGTTTTTTTTTTTAAATATATTGCCATATATGTGATCCAAAATTTTTCATATTTTACTGAATGATTGCAAGAATTTATGTTAATTTGACACAAGATGTTGGAACATACTTATCAAAGCCTAAAATGTTGCAGTTTATCGAGTATGGAGGCTAAATCTTGTCTAGGGAAAAAAATGACTTTGGGCATCTATGCACTGATTGTGTTCATCTAGCGGAAATGAATGTTCTCTTTTCACATTACAGAAAACACATTAATATATGTGGAAGACACAATAAAATCAGACAATAAAATGTAATTGTTTTTAAACAGCAAATGAGATGAGTACAATATTTACCCTCCATTACTGCAGCAACATTGTCAGTATCTGGAGAGAGTGCAAAAGGTCTCCGAAGGGGTTTCTAATATTCAAAGAGAACAGACTGCTGTAATGCAGAAGCATCTCCATGGAAACACTTGCAGAAAATATTGTACATTTTCTTGTTTACTTTGCAGAACGACTGATGGATTGATTTTCCAGTTTCCAATAAATCACGGCTAAGGACAAGTCTAGTTAATAACGTTATATATGTCAAACAGATTGCAGATTGAAGTAAAGTATATCTAATCAGTTGTATCTTCTGTACAACTTAATGTTTTCCAGAGGGAGGTCATTTATAAAGAAAAGGGGTGTAATGGGGCTTAAAACAAGGGTGTAAATACCATTAAAACTACTAATGTGGGGCCCATGATGGACGGAAGCCCTAATCAGATTGCCCCACACATTACTAGTGTGGCACAATTATTTATGTTGAGTACATTATAAGTCTCTGCTCTGTTCAGGGGGCACAGGTTGTGTCGCATGTTATATTCAGTAGGTAGTATGTGGCATTATAATGAGTTTGCAGTATAGAGAGTAAGGATATAAAAAAGTGAGGATCCAAAGACACAGGTGCGGTAAACCCTGCAGAGAGAAGTCATCATAGCAGTCTGGGCTAGATGGGAGAAGAAAAGGAAACAACTATCAGAGATGACATTATCTGTGAGTCACTGAATGTCACTGTTTATTCTACTTCTAGATCCCAGGTTAGTAAGGATCCAGCATTCAGCATAAAACCATGAGTCTTTGAATCAGCACACATAACTGTTAAATTGAAATCATGGAGCCAGCCCTGTGTCTGTGCACCAGAGGGTAACTGCTTTCTTGAAGGATAGATTAAAAAAAATCTTATTTTTGCTATTTTTACTATCCCTCTGACTGCATCTGATCAATACTGGATGGTCTGTAGAGAGATTATGGGTGGTACCGTTCATGAAACAACTCCCAGTATACCCTTACCATTCTTCAGGTCAAAGTGAGGGCTGTAACTTGGCAAAAACTTATATGTCTTAGCTACCCTGAGTTTGCAATTTAGATCTGTACTGAGCTTGGTTCTGGTACTGAATACCTACAATAAGCTTGATTCTGGTACCATATACATGTAAGGAGCTTGGTTTGGTATTATCTTACTTTTATTATTTATGTACTGAGCTTTCTGTAATAAACCTGATGATCACGTGATCGATGCGTGTCTTGGGAATAACACAGCTGCATGATCTCAGCAGACCCTGATCAACTCTGTTTGTGTATAGTACCCCTACAGAGTGTTGTTTTCCCCTCCATATGGGGCTCATTTGTATTCCCCAGTTATAGTAAAAAAGTGCAAGTACAAAATAAAATGTAAATGTCCACATTGTGGCAAAAATACACAGTTGGGTCACATTATGATCATCAGCTAATATCCAGAGTAACCGTTTTGTGCAGCACGGATAGCAGCTAGACTGGCTAGGAGTGACTTATAAGGCCCCGTAGGCTGTCACATGTATCTGGAGCCATGCTGACTGCAGTGCATCCCGCAGCTGCTAGAGGGTGCGTATAGGAGGATGCATACAGCAAACATGATGATCGAGGTGATCCCACAGATGCTCAATTAGGTTTAAGTCTCGGGTATTAGGGGACCACGTAGCACTTGGAAGTCTTGGTCATGCTCTTCCAACCAATGTCAGACATTTCTAGCTTTGTGAGATGTCGCATTAGCATGCTGGAAGATCCTATCCGTCCCAGGGAAAACAATTAACATGTATAGGTGTACGTGATCTGCAAGGATGGATTCATACCCAAATCAGTTAAGAGTGCTTTCCAAATGGATGAGTGGGCGCAGAGAATGCCAGGAAAACATTCCCCAAACCTTAACGCTGCCACCACCAGCTTGTGTTCTTCCAGCAATGTTTGCAGGGTGTTTGTTCCCTGATGTTTCCCGTCTGACATGCCAATGTCCATCCGTTCGATGGAGCAGAAAATGTGACTCATCGGAGAAGGCAACCCTTTACCAATCAGCGGAGGTCCAATTCCGATACTGCCACAAAAATTAAAGCCTGATGCAACTTTATTAGCAGAGCTGAAGTCACCATTCATCTGCTTTGGAGCCCCATGCACAGTAGGGTTCACTGAACTGTTGTTTAAGACACACATCTGGTAGCCCCAAGGTTCATTTTGGGCGGTGAGCTGCTCCACTGTAGCGTTACTGGTCACCCTGGTGCACCTTCATAGCCAATGATCACCTCTCCCATCAATGGAACGTAATGCTCTGCAGTTTCCAAGTCGCTTGTTCGCAATGGCGCCATTTGTGTACTCACCATACAATTTTACACAGCAGCACATGGATGGTTCACAAACTGTGCAGTTTCAGAAATACTGCAACCCGTGGCCCAAAAGCAAATAATCATCCCTTTTGGCAACTCTGATAGATCGTCCCTTTTAGGGCTGCGGGTCCGCAATACACTGGCACCAGCCGTGTGCACCCCGCATCACAGATCGCAGACCCATTCACTTGAATGGGTTCGCAATTCCGGAGATGTGGAACGGAGGCATGGTTCAGAAACTCACGGAAGCACTATGGAGTGGTTATAATAATGTGAATCGACTGTGTATATTAAACAATAAGATAAAAATATAATAAATTACAAATAAAATAAAAAATAAAAAACAAAAATGCCCATGCCAATCAAAACTGTTGCCAAAGTTGTCCCATTCATGCAAAACTATACCTTATATATGAAAATTAGTGAAAACAGGGAACCCATTTTAATAATAAGTTTTGGTGTCAGTTTACATATTTAAAAAAAGCTATAATTTGCACAATCTTTGCAGTTTTCCCAAAATAAAGCTAAAAAAGAAAAATATTCTGTAAAAGACATAAAAAGCCCTAGATGACATGTAAAAAAGTGCAAAAATTATTTTCACAGTCCAACAGATAGTTAGGACCATTAAACAAATGTGCACTTCATCATGAAAACATGTCTATGTCTTTTCAGGCCCAGTTATTAACCCTTTCCCAATCGCCTAAAGTAAATTTATGTTGGCGGCTGGGCATCTAAAAATGGCACCTTCTGGCGCATGCAGACACCTGACACTAATGTCCAGGACTTTTAACCCTTCGGATGCTGTGGTCAAATGTGACCACGGCATCTTGATGCCCTAAATCCCGGAAGTATGCGCTTCCGGTTGTGCTCTGGCTCCCCCGGCAGGGATTGGGGGAGTGGGAGCGTGTATTCAGCAGCCCCTGTCTTCCTGTGTGACAGGAATATTAGTTGCATATTAGTTTCCAGTGGCAGGGCTCCATAGGAACACGGTAAAAGTCTCATTCACTTTATGCTAATACATTGGAGTCTATGAGACAAGTAATCTGATGATTGCTTGTTATAGATCCCTATGGGAACTATAAGAAAGTGTAATGAAAAAAATGTTTTTAAAAATAAAAAAATTCAAATTCAAATCGCCACCCTTTCCCCAAAATGTAAATAAAAATATGTAAACAATAAAAAATATATATTATGGGCATCTCTGTGTGCGAAAATGCCCATACTATAAAAATATTGTTACCATATGGAAAACAGAGAAAAGGGAAAAAAAGTCGAAATGGCCCTCATATGGCTATGTACATAAAAATAAAAAAAAAGTTATGGCTTTTGGAGGGCTTTCCTTAGAAAATTTTCCGGTCATTAAAGGGTTAAAGGGTTACCTTGTGTGTGTGTATATATATATATATATATATATATATATATATACACACACACACACACACAGAGTGATTAAAAAAGAATGGTGCAAAATGATAGCCTCTGTATTTCCCGTATAGCCTAAATCTATTAAGGTGCATTTTCATTTTTTCTTCCCCACATTGCAAGTGCCATACCTTTTTCAATTTTCCGTTACATAGCCAAATGAAGTCTTATTTTTTTGTGGGTCAAGTTAAACTTTTTAATGGCATCATTTAGTTTACCATGTCTTGTATTGAAAACTGGAAAAAAAATATTTGTGAGGTGAAACTGAAAAGAAAAACACAATTCCAGGTTTTGATATTATCATTCACTGTGCAGTAAAAAATGACAAAGTCTTTATTCTGCAGATCAGTACAATTAAAGCAATACCAAATTTGTACTGTTCTTGTTTCAAAAAAAGATAAAAATCAAACTTTTTTGGATTGCCATTTTCTGACAACTTTTTTCATTTTTCCATCTACAGAACTGTATGAGGGCTTGTCATTTTGAAGCTAACTGTAGTTTTTATATCATTTTTAGTATACATACAGCTTTTTGATCACTTTCAATTTGGAGGGGGGGGGACTACAAGGTGAACAAAAAATGACAAATCATTAAATTTTATTATTTTTTTCATTATAATATTCACCACATAGGTGTGCTAAGATACAGTCACCTCACATGTGTATTTTAGGCTACTTTCACACCAGTGGTTTTGCTGGATCCGTCATGGATCAGCAAAAACACTTCCGTCATAATAATACAACCGTCTGCATCCGTTCTAAACGGATCCGGTTGTATTATCTCTAAAATAGCCATGACGTATCTGTCTCTAAAACCATTGTAAGTCAATGGGTGCCAGGACCACGCGGTATTCGGCCGAGGGATGGCATTAAGTGTAATGCCAGTAGCCATCTTAGCTACTGGCATTACACTGATTGGCTAGCCGGGTCACATGTCACCGGGTGACAAAAAGCACCCGGTGACATGTGACCCGGCCAGTGTTAGACAAGGAGAGCTGCTGCATGCAGGGACAGACAGTCTAGGGAGAGAAGCACACTAGGCAGGGATAGAAATCGCTCAAAAAAGACCCAAAAGCCCTTTTAAGGGCTATTGCATCTGGCACAAAGCAATATTTTATTATTTTTGGGGTGTTTAAAGGTAGTGAAAATAGCACTAGGTGGCCTGCCATTAATGCCACATGTGCTGCTGCTGCATGCTGTAGGATACTCTCTGTATACTATATACCTGACATACTTTGCTATAATTTCTGCTGTTAAGCCCACAGTACTTCTTTTGCATCTTGGTGTATAACATTTGCGCAGGGATAGAATTTCTATAGGCAGGGTTAGTATCATTGTTCAAAAGACACAAAAGTCAATTGTTAAATCCTTCTACATCCTTCTTTTTTTTGGGTGGCAAAGTCCAGTCTCAGTATCCAAGAGTCTGGGCAACCGCATCCTCACCCTGATCCTTCCTCCCATCATGCAGAGTCTGGGCAAAGAAGAGAACCCACATTGGGATATTCCGAGGAGCTTTTTTCATCACCGTCCCTTGGGCCTCTCGCCAAGGCCGCAAAATATCCTGCCACCCACCCACAGGCCATAGCTATAAACGCGCAACTTTCCAAGTTGCTGGCCCTGGAAATGTTGCCGTTTAGGCTGGTGGACACCGAGGCCTTTCGCAGCCTGATGGCGGCGGTGGCTTACGCAGTCCCCAGCCGCCACTATTTTTCCCAGTGTGCCGTCCCTGCCTTACACCAGCATGTGTCCAGAAACATAACCCATGCCCTGACCAATGCAGTTACTGGCAAGGTCCACTTAACAACTAACACATGAACAAGTGCTCGTGGCCAGGGACACTACATTTCCCTGACGGCACACTGGGTGAACATTGTGGAGGCTGGGAGCGAGTCATACCCTGGAATAGCCCAGGTGCTACCCACGCCGAGGATTGCGGGCCCTACTTCCATCCGGATTTCCACTGCCACCTACAGTAGCGGCTGCAACCCCTCCTTCTCTTCCGCCACCTCATCCTCCACTTCTTCCCATGCAGAATTGCCATCTTGCAGCACCACTCAGACTTCTGTCAGTAGCTGGAAGCAGTGTAGCACAGCAGTAGGTAAGCGGCAATAGGCCATGCTGAAGCTTATTTGCCTGGGTGACAAACAGCACACCGCCGCAGAGCTGTGGCATGGCATAAGGGAACAGGCAGAGCTGTGGCTCTCGCCAGTCAACCTACAACCAGGCATGGTTATATCCGATAACGGCCTCAACTTGGTAGCGGCTTTGGAGCTGGCCAACCTCCCACACATACCATGCCTGGCCCATGTATTCAACTTAGTGGTTCAGAGGTTTCTGAAAAGCTACCCCAATTTGCCTCAGCTACTGGTGAAGGTGCGCCGCCTGTGTGCCCATTTCCGCAAGTCACCAACAGCTTCAGCTGGCCTGGCAATGCTGTAGCAGCGCTTGTGGTTGCCGGCTCACCGACTGCTGTGCGACCTGAGCACGCGAAGGAATTCCACCTTACACATGTTGAGCAGGCTTTGTAAACAGCAGAGAGCAGTAGTAGAATACCAGTTGCAACACGGTCGGCGCCTTTCTAGTCTGCTTCCGCTCTTCACAGGCGATGAGTGGGCATTGATGTCTAACCTCTGTAGGTGTTACGCAACTTTGATGAATCTACACAGATGGTGAGCGGCGATAATGCCATTATCAGCGTAACCATCCCACTTCTGTGTCTACTAAAAAGCTCGCTGCTCACAATAAAGGCCGATGCTCTGCGTGTGGAAGAGATGGAAATGGGGGAAGACCCTACACAGGGTGATAGCCAGACCACCCTCAATACGTCTTCTCAGCGCCAATTGGAGGAGGAGGAGGAGCAGGAGACGGTTGCCACCGCTACACAGGGTAGCCATAGCACGTTTACACCATCTCGCCGGCATGGATGGGCTGAAGAGGAAGAAGAGGACGAGGAGGATATTGAGAGTCATGCTTCTGGTGGGGAGAGCGAAGCCTTGTCTGTTAGGACTCTGGCACACATGGCTGACTTCATGCTATGCTGCCTTTCCCGTGACCCTCACGTTATACGCATATTAGGCAACACCGATTACTGGTTGTTCACCCTTCTCGATCCCCGCTACAAAGAGAACTTCCCATCTCTCATTCCTGTGGTGGAGAGGACAAGTAAAATCTTGCAATACCAGAAGGCCCTTGTCGAAAAAAATTGCTCCACAAATTTCCATCTGACAACGCTGGCGGCAGAGTATGTAGTTCCTTGGCCACCCGAGGAGGGGAGACGAGGGGGAACACATAGCAGTTCCAACAAAGGCAGGGCGACACTCTCCAACGCCTGGGACAGTTTTATGACACCCCGCCAGCACCCTCACCCTGATGAGCGGCTTAGTGTGACAAGGAGGGAAAAGTTTTGGAAGATGGTAAAGGAGTATGTAGCTGACCGTGTCAACCTCCTCAGCAATCCCCCTGTGCTGTATAATTATTGGGTGTCTAAGCTGGACACGTGGCACGAACTGGCGCTCTACGCCTTGGAGGCGCTGGCCTGCCCTGCCGCCAGTGTTTTGTCTGAGCGGGTATTTAGTGCCGCTGGGCGCATAATTACTGATAAGCGCATCCGCCTGTCAACTGACAATGCTGACAGGTTGACGCTTATCAAAATGAACAAGGCCTGGATTGCCCCTGACTTCTCTACTCCACCAGAGGAAAGCGGCTTAACATGAAGAAAGCTTAAAGGGTTTCTGTCACCAGATCTGGGCATATTAAACAGGATGACATTTGCAATGTGCAAATGTCACCTGATGCCCAATCTGGTATTAATTTTTCTATAGGTGCCCCCGTTTTTGATAAAAATCATGTTTTATTTTATGCTAATTAGGCTTACTAGGTGCAAGGGGCGGTTACCTCGCACCTAGTAAGCTCCGTTTGCCCACCCGCGGTCACGCCTACCTTGACTTGATTGACAGGGCCAGGCAGCTTGTTGGATCCTCTGCCGGCCCTGTGCTCCATTCAAATCCCGCGCCTGCGCCGTGCGGAATAAAAGCGGCGCAGGCGCAGTGAGCGGCGCTGGACGCCGGGCTCCCGGCTACCTCACTGCGCCTGCGCCGATGACGTGTGACGTGTGTAATCTGAAGCTGAAGGGATCCAAAGGAGACAGTGCAGTTTGAATGAATTGCGGTGTAGGGCACAGAGCTATCTAACTGAACGGTGTCCACAGTGATTAATAGAAAAACAATTCTATTACACCTTGATTCTCAAATTGGGGTGAATGAGCCGTCTAATACTACTGTTATTAGGGTGTCTACCTTTTTTAATAGATAAACAATTCCACTAGGCCTTGATTATCAAATTGGGGTGAATAACCTGTCTAATACTACTGTTATTAGGGTGTCTACCTTTTTTAATAGATAAATAATTCCACTAGGCCTTGATTCTCAAATTGTGGTGAATGAGCTGTCTAAGGCCCCTTTCACACGAGCGTGTCCGGATTGGGTCCGGATGCGTTCAGGAAAATCCGCACGCATCCGCACCAAATCCGCACGCAATTGCAGTCAGTTTTGACTGCGATTGCGTATGTTCTTTCAGTTTTTTCCGCGCGGGTGCGAAGCGTTTTGATGCGTTTATCACGCGCGTGCGAAAAAACTGAATGTTTATAAACAACATCTCTTAGCAACCATGCGTTAAAACCGCATTGCACCCGCACTTGTGTGCGGATGCAATGCGATTTTCACGCAGACCCATTCACTTCAATGGGGCCAGTTCTGCGTGAAAAACGCAGAATATAGAACATGCTGCGTTTTTCACGCAACGCAGAAGTGATGCGTGAAAAAAAACGCTCATGTGAAAAGCCACATTAAAATGAATGGGTCAGGATTCAGTGCGGGTGCAATGCGTTCGCATCACGCATTGCACCCGCGCGGAAATCTCGCCCGTGTGAAAGGGGCCTAATACTACTGTTATTAGGGTGTCTACCTTTTTTAATAGATAAACAATTCCACTAGGCCTTGATTCTCAAATTGGGGTGAATAACCTGTCTACTTCTACTGTTATTAGGGTATCCATCTTGTTTCTTAGATAAACAATTCTATTACGCCTTGGTTCTCAAATTGGGGTGAATAACCTGTCTTGTTCTATATACTGTATGAGACCTGCATGTCACACTAGCTGTTTCACTACCAGAGAGGACTAGCTATGCATGTTGCTGAAATGCACAGTGATGTACACCAAGATACATTCTCCCTAAAATTTAACTGCAGGCTGAGATAGACCTGATTTAACACGCTTCATGACAAATTAATTCAGAATGAACTGAATTTCTTGGAGAAATTCGGCAAAGTGTCTAATCGAATTTTTCAATTCTTTGCTCACCCTTTTCTATATTTTTTTTTAAATAGCCCTCCAGATAGGTCATGTGACATGACCAGCGTCACATGACCTAATTTGCATAATGTTAAATAATTCCAAATTGGTCATGTGGTGGGATCAGCTCCACATGACCCATATACATAATAAAATAAACATATATAAATAATAAATTGAGCACTGGCAATGCGGCCAGCGCTCAAACCCCGCCTTGCTAATGTCTAGCGGGGTGGGGAGGACGCCGGGCGCGTGGCAGCAGGAAGCGCACCGGACCCTCCCCGCCTCTCATCACTATGTAGACAAGGACGCTCAACGCGTCCTCGCTCCAGCTCCACAGTGGAAGTCCCATCACATCTTTGGTCTCCACCATAGTGATAACAAGTTCAAACAGGTGCCATTACTACAGGTAATGAGTGGAGGACAGAGGAACCTCTTAAAGAAGAAGTTACAGGTCTGTGAGAGCCAGAAATCTTGCTTGTTTGTAGGTGACCAAATACTTATTTTCCACCATAATTTGCAAATAATTTCTTTAAAAATCAGACAATGTGATTTTTTGGATTTGTTTTCTCATTTTTTCTCTCATAGTTGAGGTCTACCTATGATGTCAATTACAGGCCTCTCTCATCGATTTAAGTGGGAGAACTTGCACAATTGGTGGCTGACTAAATGCTTTTTTCCCCACTGTATCTTTATGTATAAAGAAATCCCAAATTTACTGAAATTTTCTAAATTTGAATATCTCTGATCTTAAGACAAATAATTCCCTGCAAAACAGTTATTAATTAAAATTCCCTATATGTCTCTTTTATGTTGGCATAATTTTGTAAATTTCACTTTCTTTTAGGATTTTCGAATGCTTTGAATTTTGGAAGCAATTTTTGACATTTTCAAGAAAAATTTCAAAACCATTGGGGTCATTTTTAAGACTGATGATTTAGATGCCAGTCTTAATACCTCTGTGTCAGCAGTGGATGTGCCAAAGTTATGTAGAAGCCCACACCTCCTTTTTATGCACTGGTGTGAGCGGCGTACTAGTGTCAAAAGTCAAAGATTTTGCCACAAATAACCTTTGCGCCAAAATCAGTGACAGATATTCCAAAAAGTCACGTATATCTAATCATAAATGAATGTTAATGATCAATTCAGTTCTGAAGTGACTTTAAGGGGCTTTCTTAATAGAAACCACTCAAAATGGCTGCATTTAGAAACTACAACCCTCAATGTATTCAAAACTGATGTTAGAAACTTTGTTAACCCTTGCGGTGTTCCATAGGAATTAAAGGGAAATAGAGGTGAAATTTAAAAATTTCATTTTTTTGTAAAGATTTTCCATTTTAATCCATTTTTCATGTAACACAAGAGTTAACAGCAAAACAAACATCAATATTTATTACCTAGATTCTGCAGTTTAATGAAATATCTCAAATGTGGTTGTAAGCTGCTGTATAGGCATATGGCAGGGCTCAAAAGCGAAGGAGTGCCATATTGTTTTTGGAGGGCAGATTTTACTGGAATGGTTTTCGGGTGCCATGTCACATTTGAAGTGACCCCATTTTGGAAACTACATTACTCAAGGAATTTATCAAGGAATGAAGTGAATGCTTTCACCCAAGCATTTCATAGAATTTAAAAATACTTGGCTGTGAAAATGAAAAATTAGATTTTATTTTCAATAAAATGTTGTTTTAGCCCCACTTTTTTCATTTTCACAAAGGGTAACAGGAGAAAAAAGCACACCACAATTTGTTATCCATTTTTCCTGAATACGGCAACACTCCATATGTGGTCATAAACTGCTGTTTGGGGCCATGTTCAGAAGGGAAGGGGCAGCATTGGGATTTTCTAACATGGAATTTGCTGAAACTATTTTTAGAGGCCATAATATTTTTATTTTTTTCTTGACAGCTGTGTGGGGGCTTTTTTTTGCGGAAAGGGCTGCAGTTTTTATTGGTATCATTTAGGGGTATATATGTCTTTTTGATCTTTTTTTATAACATATTTTGGGAAATGAGGTGGGCAAAAATTGCAATTCTCTGTTTTTAATTTTTATAGGGTTCCACATGTTATATACAGTACAGACCAAAAGTTTGGACACACCTTCTCATTCAAAGAGTTTTCTGTATTTTCATGACTATGAAAATTGTAGATTCACACTGAAGGCATCAAAACTATGAATTAACACATGTGGAATTATATACTTAACAAAACAGTGTGAAACAACTGAAAATATGTCTTATATTCTAGGTTCTTCAAAGTAGCCACCTTTTGCTTTGATTACTGCTTTGCACACTCTTTGCATTCTCTTGATGAGCTTCAAGAGGTAGTCACCTGAAATGGTATTCCAACAGTCTTGAAGGAGTTCCCAGAGATGCTTAGCACTTGTTGGCCCTTTTGCCTTCACTCTGCAGTCCAGCTAACCCCAAACCATCTCGATTGGGTTCAGGTCTGGTGACTGTGGAGGCCAGGTCATCTGGCATAGCACCCCATCACTCTCCTTCTTGGTCAAATAGCCCTTACACAGCCTGGAGGTGTGTTTGGGGTCATTGTCCTGTTGATAAATAAATGATGGTCCAACTAAACGCAAACCGGATGGAATAGCATGCCGCTGCAAGATGCTGTGGTAGCCATGCTGGTTCAGTATGCCTTCAATTTTGAATATATCCCCAACAGTGTCACCAGCAAAGCACCCCCACACCATCACACCTCTTCCTCCATGCTTCACGGTGGGAACCAGGCATGTAGAGTCCATCCGTCCACCTTTTCTGCGTCGCACAAAGACACGGTGGTTGGAACCAAAGATCTCAAATTTGGACTCATCAGACCAAAGCACAGATTTCCACTGGTCTAATGTCCATTCCTTATGTTCTTTAGCCCAAACAAGTCTCTTCTGCTTGTTGCCTGTCCTTAGCAGTGGTTTCCTAGCAGCTATTTTACCATGAAGGCCTGCTGCACACAGTCTCCTCTTAACAGTTGTTGTAGAGATGTGTCTGCTGCTAGAACTCTGTGTGGCATTGACCTGGTCTCTAATCTGAGCTGCTGTTAACCTGCGATTTCTGAGGCTGGTGACTTGGATGAACTTATCCTCCGCAGCAGAGGTGACTCCTGGTCTTCCTTTCCTGGGGTGGTCCTCATGTGAGCCAGTTTCTTTGTAGCGCTTGATGGTTTTTGCGACTGCACTTGGGGACACTTTCAAAGTTTTCCCAATTTTTTGGACTGACTGACCTTCATTTCTTAAAGTAATGATGGCCACTCGTTTTTCTTTACTTAGACGCTTTTTTCTTGCCATAATACAAATTCTAACAGTCTATTCAGTAGGACTATCAGCTGTGTATCCACTAGACTTCTGCCCAACACAACTCATGGTCCCAACCCCATTTATAAGGCAAAAAAATCCCACTTATTAAACCTGACAGGGCACACCTATGAAGTGAAAACCATTTCAGGTGACTACCTCTTGAAGCTCATCAAGAGAATGCCAAGAGTGTGCAAAGCAGTAATCAAAGCAAATGGTGGCTACTTTGAAGAACCTAGAATATAAGACATATTTACAGTTGTTTCACATTTTTTTTGTTAAGTATATAATTCCACATGTGTTAATTCATAGTTTTGATGCCTTCCGTGTGAATCTACAATTTTCATAGTCATGAAAATACAGAAAACTCTTTGAATGAGAAGGTGTGTCCAAACTTTTGGTCTGTACTGTATATGATATGATAATTTTATTCTGTGGGTTGATATGGTTATGGTGATATCAAATTTATATTGATTTTTATGTTTTACTACTTTTCACCATAAAATCACTTTTGTATTAAAAATGTATTATATTTTGTACAAGCGGAAGATGCGCTTGTACTCGCGCATCTTCTGATCACGCTCCAGTGACGGAAGGACGGCACGTTGTCCATGTAGCAGGGATTCAGCATTAGCACTGGTAACAATGAGGGCAACTTGGCGGTCGTTGAGCAGGCACTACAGAATGTAGTCGCTCATGTGTGCCAGTCTGCCCAGAGGAAACGACAAGCTGTCCTCAGTGGGAGGTGTATTGTCTGTGTCCTCTGTATCCCCCCAGCCACGCTCCATTGATGTCCTTGAACTGACTTGGGTGCCACCCTGCTGTGAATGTGGTTCTTCCTTCTCCTCCAAAACTGTGTTGTGGCTGGACAGCTGTGTACCTGGCCGCTGTTGGCACATGAACCCTGTGGACAACTGGCTTGATAACCATGGGAATGATCTCTGTTCCTCCTGTGCCACTTCCTCATCTATCATCGTCTGAAGCGTTTTTTTCAAGGAGGCATAGAAGTGAGATAGTAACGTTGATAACGGCCATCATCATGGCCATGTTGGTTGAGTACTTGAAACAGCGCAACATGGCACACGTATCCCGCATGGAGGCCCACTTGGTGGTGAAGTGGTGCTGTTCCGCAGCGTGACTCACCCATGCGTGCTGCAGCTAAAACTTCACTATCTCCTGCTGTTGCTCGCACAGTCTCAAAAGCATGTGTGTACGTCGCATATAAGGCAGTCAGTGGAAAGGGAGAAGTTACGCTGCAACGCAGACAGGTGAGCAACAGCAGGGCGAGAACGTCAAAAGTGCACACAGAAGGCCACACTTTCTGCAGCCGCTCTGACATCTCGGGGTAATTCTTCAGGAACGTCTGCTCCACCAAATTCAGCACGTGAGTCAGGCAAGGAATGTGTGTCAAACCGGCTAGTCCCATAGCCCGTTATCCCACTCCACCAGGCCGGGCTTGAGGCTCAACAACCACTCATCGGTCTGTTCTTCCATGCCTATCCACAGCTGCTACACGATGTGGGGTTTTTCCCCCAAACATATGAGTTTCAGAACAGCCTGCTACCATTTCCCCCTGGCTATGCTGAAGATGGTGGTGCAGGTGTTGAGCTGATGTGATGAGGAGACTGTAGAGGAGGAAGCGGACTAGGAGGCAACAGAAGGCACCGAGAAATATCCAGCAATCCTTGGTGGCAGTAGGACATATGCCAAAATGTTTTCCACCTCAGGCCCAGCCGCCTCTACATTTACCCAGTGGGCATTTAAGGAGATATAATGTCCCTGCCCATGCTTACTGGTCCACGTATCAGTGGTTATGTGGACCATGCCATTGATGGCATTGCGAGGCACACTTGATTTTCTTCCGCCACTTGTTCGTGCAGGGCAGGGACAGCCTACCTGGAAAACTAGTGGCAGCTGGGAAACACTTTCTGTGGGACAGCTTCCATCATGACATTTTTAAAACTGTCCGTCTGCAACAGACGGAATGGCAGCATTTCAAAGGCCAGGAATTTTGAAATGCTGGCATTCAGGGCTAGGGCTCCCGGGTGGGTAGGGGGTACTTCCTCTTTCTCTCGAGTGTTTGGGGGATGGACAGCTGAATGCTTCCATGGGACAGTGTGGAGATGCTCGGTGACACTGCTGATGGTTCTGCCAGATCCTCTCTTTGCGGGGTGCCAGATGGCCCTGTTGCTCCAGAGGGGGAAGAAGAGGCTGAGGCCGCCGCAGAAGAGGGTGCAGATATTTTGTGGATTTTCAAGTGTCTACTCCATTGTAGCTCGTGCTTTGCATTAAGATGCCTGGTCATGCAGGTGCTGCTCAGGTTTAGAACATTTATGCCTTTCTTCAGGCTCTGACTACACAGTGTGTAAACCACTCATGTCTTGTCGTCCGCACATTGCCTGAAGGACTGCCACGCCAGGGAATTCCTTTGAGCTGGCTTTGGTGTGCTCAGTCCTGTGAGCGGTGGGCAGTAGCAGGCATACTGGCTAGGGGACAGTCTCACTGCTCCCTTTTTTGCTGTGTGGCTGGCGCTGAGTGACCCCCACCTCTTCCTCCAAATTGTACGTGTCACTCGGTTGACCTGGATGCCATGTGAGGTCTAGGACCTCATCATCCTCCACATCATCTTCCACCTACTCCTCACCCCTGCCCTCCTTGCAGGTCTGCACACTGCAGAAAGCTGTAGCAGTTGACACCTGTGTTTTGTCATCTTCATCAGTGTCCTCCCATGTCCTCATCCTCAAACATAAGTGTTTAGGTATAAGTGCACTTAATTTCTTCCCTTTATGGGGCACAGGTAGGTGGATGACCCACGAAAACCCTGCCAGCAAAGTCATCAAAAAGCATAAGTGACTGATGCATGACTTGGGGCTCAGACTGCTTGGCGGTTGTGCAAGGGGTTGAGGTGGAACAGGATGCCCATGGGCCGCCAGTGCCGACTCTGTGCTTTCAGCAGTGGACCGGGTGGAATACAATGTGAAGGAACTGGAGGCACTGTCAGCCATCCAATCTACTACCGCCTCTACTTGTTTTGGCCTCACCATTCTTAGAGTGGTATTCGGGCCTACAAAGCACAGAACATCCTTTTGCCTGCCTGCACCAGAGGAAAGTGTTTCATTTGGGCGCGTAGCTGGCACAGATTGATGTCCTCTTCCTGTAGTAAAAGCTTCACCAACACCAGCAGAACCATGACCACGTCCCTTATTTTATGCTCTCCTCATTTTTTTACAGTCACACACAAAATTGGCTAACAGACTAACAACTGTATTCCTGCAGAAGCCCCTGAAGAAGCGAAAGCGAAACCTAGGTCGGGCAAGACACGAGGGAGTATGATTGCTTTGTGACATGCTGTTGATGCTTTTATGTTTGTGAGTATATTAAAACATTTTAACGTACCACTTTGTCAGCGGTGCTTCACCATTGGTGCTTCCTCTCTTGGCCATAAATAGGAGGTCAGAATTACAAAAAGGGGGGACTTGTCTATGAAGTCAATGTTTTGACCCCATCGGCTGATTTGAACCTGGCTTAACTGTGATCTGGATTGCCTCTGGAAATTTAGAGCAGCGTGGTCTTTTATTTTGACTAATTGTATTTCTGTGTCACAGGTGCAAATGAGGTGTATCTCACCCCCAAAAAAGCTTTATGTCACCGACAGAATTAACAGAAAGATTAATATTGTATCTTATGGATTCAAATGAGATGTATCTCCCCCCCCCAAAAATGGGTTTATGTCACCAACAGAATTAACAGATAGATTAGTTTTGGTATTTCCGTGTCACGGACGCAGATGAGGTGTATCTCCCCTCCAAAAATGGCTTTATGTCACTGACACAATTAACAGAATAATTAACTGCTTTATTGTATTACAGTAAGTCGGATGCAAATGCGGTGTTATGAAACCCAAATAATGGCTTCACAGCACCAACACAATTAACAGAATAATTAATTTTCCTATTACAGTAAGTTGGATGCAAATGCAGTGTTACGAACCCCAAAAAATGGCTTTATGTCACCGACACAATTAACAGAATGATTAACTCTTCTATTTCAGTAAGACAGATGCAAATGCGAAGTTCTGAACCCCAATAATGACTATAGGTCACCCACAGAATTAACAGCCCGATTAAGTAGTGTATTTCTGTGTCACTGGTGCAAAGGAGTAGTATTGCACTGACCAAAAATGACTACAGGTAACCCACAGACTGAACAGCCTAACACTGTCCTTCACTTCAGCAGAGTCCTGTCCCTACACTAGTCAGAGCACAATGGCGGCATAGCCTTTGAACAAGCTTTATTTAAAATATGAACACCGAACATGGACTTTCACGCCAATGTTCGTGTTCGGGTGCCACCCGGACATTGTAATGTTTGGTAGACCTGAACACTCTGGTCTGAGTTCGCTCATCCCTAGTCATGTGTTTTATGGGCAATCACCAAAAACAAATACAACAACCCTAATGTACATACAGAAGATCCTATTGGTCACCATTACAGTACAGTAACTGATGTTATACTATATTATGTACTTGCCGATAAAATTCCAATAAATTGTTGTGGCTGCAATCCTGGAATATATCACTGAGTTAAGTTATTTCTTAGGCCCCATTCACACGACCGTATGAATGGGGCCGCATCTATTCCGCAATATTGGAGCGGGCAGCCGCGGGCTCCGCATAAAAAGATAAAGCATGTCCTATACTTGTTCGCAACAGTGGACAAGTATAAGCATTTTCTATGGGGCCGGGCGCTGCGGAACACACGCCGGGCGGCAGCCATAGTATTGCGGGTCCGCATTATTGAGTACCTGCAATAATACGGCCGTCTGAATGGGCCCTAAAAGTTACAAAGATGCTCTTTGCCCTATATGGATATGTACTTTCACTGGGTTGCTGAAAGACATTGTAACACCTTTCTCTGAGAACCTCTTTAAAAGGGTTCTCCAGGAATTAAGAAAATGAAAATACTTAAAGGGGTTGTCCCACGAAAAATATTCTACAGTTTTCAAACCAGCACCTGGATCTGAAAACTTTTGTAATTGCATGTAATTAAAAATTTTGTATAGCTACTGAGTTATTCAATAACATGTATCTCTATAGGACCACTTAATTTCTTATTTCTTTGACCTGATCACTGAGCAGGCCGCACATGCTCAGTTTCATCTTTCAACTGTCTCCTGAGCTGTGATAGGGAGAGCTGAGACACACCTCCTGAGCTGCAGCAGAAAAGACACTCCCCTTCAGCTGTCAGCTTGTTATAAATCTAGCAGAGCAATGACTGTGGAGATCTCTGGATCCATGTAAGGTACAGGGCTGGTTCTAGCTTTGTTAGAAATAGGGTGTCATGTACTATATGATGTCTGATTTTCATTTTTTACATTATTCGTGGGATAACCCCTTTAAATACTAGTTATATGGCTCATTCTGTCAGGGGAACAATCTTTACGATAAATAAAATGTCTGCTGTCCTATTAGTGCACACAAAACCTGTCCTAATCACACAGGAGGACAAGTTACTTCACAACACTGAGGTAAAGAGCTGCCTCATCCTCCTCTCTGCTCTGCTTGTCAGGGATTATGATCCTGAATCTTTAGCTGAATCTCTGTAGGAATGGAGTTCATGAGGAGACATGAAGTACAGAGAGGATGGCCAGGACAGACGGTGGTAGTGGAGACTGCATACAAGTGCTAAAAGGAAGTATAAGAAGTGGCTCACCAATCAGCTATTTGTTGGATTCGATGTGCTTCTAATCACTTGCTATACCCTTAGCAGAAATGCGTAAATAAATGAATGAAGTTGGTGATGAGCACTTTCTTACATTTGGTCTTGCAGAGAGGTAGTTTTCACTTTGTGAGTATAGTGTCAACAATTTAGACTTGTGTTGAAAATATAGAATATAGTCACAATAGTTGTGTCTAGAAATATAATCACAATAGTTGTATCTAAAAATATATTTATTAATATCAATAGTAGTAGTATGTAACCTCAGCGCTGGGTAAAATAGTTTTAAGATTAGGTATAAATAAGATTAGATATAAGTAAGACAAAAAATAAGACAAAAAATGCCCAAACATAAAAAATGTCCAGATATAAAAGAATGTCCAGGAATAAAAATGTCCAATTATAAAGATGTCCAGATATAAATAAGAGAAAAAAATAAGAAAAAGGAATAATATATATGAGGGATCTTGCGATAAAAATGTTCTTCTATATATGGGTGTAAAGATCCTTATTAATCTATTATTGTGCACATGTACATTTATTCAGATGGAAAGTCTTGTAATGGTACGTTACCCCTCCTCCAGTTCCGTTCACGATGTGTGAATGAATCCTCTGTGCTGAGCGTTGGGATTCCACGCTGTTCAACGAACACTCTGTTCTGGCGTTCAGCGCCGGCAGCAAGAAGCAAGCTGACTTTACGCGCTTTTTTTCAATTCGGGCGGCGTCCCACGTGGCGTCCCACATGGGGTTCCCGCAATTCAGGTGGTGTTAGTATTTCTTAGTAGATTAGTTGTAACAGCTTGTAACAACTTTCGTAGCTGTAACTTGGTGGATATTCCCAGCTTTGATTGTAATATCCTGGGTTATATATGTCTCTGTAACGGGTCAGTTGAAACCAAACGCGTTTCAGGGCTACACTTGCCCCTTCCTCAGTGGTCTTATGGACCCATCAGTTTTGCTTGGCACTTTTTATAAGATCTTTAATTGGACCCCTCCTGTTTTTCTGGAGGTTCAATACAAAACTCGGAATAGGATTTAAAAAGTCCTATGGATTGGGCTTCAGTTTTTTCTTATTAGTTTTTCCTACTTATAAAATGATTAAATAAATGGATAAATAAAAAAAATAGATGATATGACCTGTATATTATATATGAATTGTATAGTATTTATGAGTTTTAAATAATAATAAAAATATTTAATAATAAAAATATTGAAAAATATAGAAAATATATGTGTAGATATGTACTATAAGCTTCTTTATATGGATATATATGTATATCCATATTGTACATGATATCTATCTGATAGCTTATTATAGATCCTCTGGGTTCGTGTAATTAAACCGGTAGTGTTCTCAAGGTATTTTGATTTTTCTTCTAAGTTCTCTACTGTTTCCTATGATAGATGCATATGCAGAGCTAGATGATTTTATCTTATGGGATCCTTCTTGGGGTAAATGTCTTTGAATTGTGTATGATTGTGATGATTGAGTTATAGCCTTCGTTCCATATGGAGTATTTAATTATTCTTCTTATTTTTCTTCTTCTTCCATTTATGTTATATTTTCTTCATTCTATCTAGATGTATCGTTGAACTACTTTTGGAACTATTTTTGGAATAGTATGAAGAGTGGGGATGGGGCCCCCCGAGGAGAGGGATCGAAGTGCTGGTAATGTACAGCCTGACTTCGATAGCCCGTCCTCTGAGGGGACCCATCCCAAGTCTACAAGAAGCCAAACATCTCCATATCCGCATTTAACCCACCTGGGACTATAGTGTCGAATTCAAAAATCCTTCTTGATTCCACTCGGGACATATTGTTAATATGGTTGCCACCTCTCCATTGTCTTGGCAGTCTCTCCAAGGCTATGAAGGTGAGGTCCTTTGGGTTCTGGTTATGATAATCCTTAAAATGTTTCGAAACTGTATGTAACTCATAGCCCTTGCGTATGTTGTTGATGTGTTCTGCAACTCTGTTCTTTAACGGTCTCTTAGTTCTTCCTATATATTGTTTGTTGCAGGTACATTGGAGTAAGTATATAACATCTGATGAGTTGCAGGTCAAACATTCCTTAATGATATGACTATGTGTATTTCTTGTAGATGTAATTTCCACTATTTTTCTTGGAAACTTGGTGGTTTTGCAATTACTGCACGTTCCACATCTAAAGAAACCATTTATGTTTAACCATGTTTGTTTATCGCTTGGATTTTTCTTTTTCTTTTTGTTCTTCACTGTAGGAGCAATCTTGATACCCAAATTGGGGGCTTTGGTGTATACTATGGACGGATTGGTAAGTATCAGGGGGCCTATTATTATATCCTTAGTGAGAATAGACCAATGTTTTTTGATTACAGTATATACTGGCGTATAAGACTACTTTTTAACCCCTTAAAATAATGGCTACAGTGGGGGGTCGTCTTATACGCCGGATATACGGGGGCCGCACTGTGTGAGGTGTTTTTTTTTTCCCCGTCAGCGCGTAGAGAGCCCTGCTCTTAGCATACTGAAGTAGCATACTATTCTCTATATTCTCAGGAGGATTTTGAAGGCTTTTAAAGGGAAACTGTCATGCCAGCAAGACCTGTTACAATATCGCAGCTTACAGTTATGATCACCAGGCACTTGCTCTCTTGTTTGTTTTGCAAAGTTTTAGCTTTACCGTACATGTTTGAAACAACCTTATGTTTATAAGTGACAGTTTTGCTGCTATATACAGTACCTGCATGTCATATGCATTTGAATTAAAATTAACATGTTGAAATCAAAGCAGACTTTTTTTCATTTGGGAGAGGGGTAGTCTTATACAGTGAGTATATACCAAATTCTATATTTTTAGGGCAGAAGTTGGGGGTCGTCTTATACGCCCAGTCGTCTTATACGCCGGCATATACGGTTTGCACTATTCTTTTGTATTGTGCATTATATGGAAGTATTACCCTTAAATTGTATTCTGGGTTTTGGGCGTTTTTGGATTTTGATTGAAAAAATGTGTCTCTGTCCATACTTCTAACTTTATTTAGAGATCTTTCTATTAAGGTAGGTGGGTATTCTTTTTTAATAAATTGTTCTTTCATTACTGAAGCTTCTTCTTCAAATTTAGTTGTTTCTGTGCAATTTCTTTTTATTCTCCTAAATTGGCTCGTTGGTACATTTAGGAGCCAACATGGTAGGTGACAACTTTTGAAGGAGATGTAACTGTTTTTCCTCATGTCTTTTTGGTATGTCTTACAGATTATCTTATTATTACAAATGTTTACACTTAAATCCAAAAATTCTACATGTTCTTTACTAATGGTATTAGTGAATGTAAGATTATAGTCATTATTGTTTAGGTTGTTCAAAAAGGATATTAATTGTTCCTCTGTGTCTCTCCATATGAATATAATGTCATCTATATATCTTCTCCAGAGGACCAGACTCGCCCCCAGTTTGGGTGATATGATGTCGTTCTCCCACTGTGCCATGAAAATATTGGCGTAACTGGGGGCGAATCTGGTCCCCATGGCGGTCCCTTGTAACTGGATATAATAGTCTGTCTCAAAATTGAAGTAATTGTGCGTGAGAATGAATTGTATACCGTCTATAATGAATTCTATTTGCTCCTCCGGGAATATGTGGTTATTGGTTAAGTGTCTTTTGATGGCTTGTATTCCTAATTCGTGTTTAATGGAGGTGTATAGTGAATTGACATCTATTGTTCCTGTAATCCAATGTGGTTCAATTCTATTCCTTTTAATGTATGTACAATTGCTGTAGTATCTTTGATGTAGGATGGAATATGTGTGACGATGGGTTGTAATAGTCTATCAATGTATTGGGATAAATTGGATGTTATGGAACCTATGCCAGAAATTATAGGACTGCCGGGTGGATTTGTTTTATTTTTATGTACTTTTGGTAAGCAATAAAATACTGGGAGGCGTTGGGGAGTAGAAGTAATGTAATTGTATTCCTTTTCTAATAGTATATTGTCTTTAAGGCCTCTATCACAATACTCGATCAATTGTTTTTGAAAGATATCAATAGGATCCATGGTTAGTTTTCTGTATGTGTGTGTATCTGTTAATTGTCTAATGCATTCCTTATTATAGTCTTCTGTATCACAATAGCTCCCCTTTGTATGTGGGGCGTATGATTATTTCATTAATCTCTTGTAATTCTCTGATTGCTTTAATTTCATATTGTTTTAGATTATTTTTGATTCAACCTAATTTAATTTTCCTGATGTCCACTTCCACATTTTTCTTAAATGTCGCAATTTCATTGCTTATCTCCTGTCTTGGGAATTTTTTCGATTTCTCTTTGAGATCTGTATGGGTACAGGAATGCATTAGACAATATAGGAAGAACTAAGAGACCGTTAAAGAACAGAGTTGCTGAACACATCAACAACATACGCAAGGGCTATGAGTTACATACAGTTTCGAAACATTTTAAGGATTATCATAACCAGAACCCAAAGGACCTCACCTTCATAGCCTTGGAGAGAGTGCCAAGACAATGGAGAGGTGGCAACCATATTAACAATATGTCCCGAGTAAAATCAAGAAGGATTTTTGAATTCGACACTATAGTCCCAGGTGGGTTAAATGCGGATATGGAGATATTCGGCTTCTTGTAGACTTGGGATGGGTCCCCTCAGAGGACCGGCTATCGAAGTCAGGCTGTACATTACCAGCACTTCAATCCCTCTCCTCGGGGGGCCCCATCCCCACTCTTCATACTATTCCAAAAATAGTTCCAAAAGAAGTTCAATGATACATCTAGATAGAATGAAGAAAATATAACATAAATGGATGAAGAAAAATAAGAATAATATTTAAATACTCCATATGGAACGAAGGCTATAACTCAATCATCACAATCATACACAATTCAAAGACATTTACCCCAAGAAGGATCCCATAAGATAAAATCATCTAGCTCTGCATATGCATCTATCATAGGAAACAGTAGAGAACTTAGAAGAAAAATCAAAATACCTTGAGAACACTAACAGTTTAACCCTTACACTCCCAGCGCCGTACATGTACGGCGCTGGGGCGATGCGGGCACATGGCGACGGCTCGCAAGTGCGGCGGGCGTCATGGCCGGCAAGTCTCTGCTGTTTCTAACAGCAGAGACTTGCCGCTACTTAATTGATCGGCGGCATCTTGCTGGGCGGTGATCACGGCATCTAGTTGCGTCTGAACACGGAAGCGTTCGCTTCCGGGTGGTGTACAGACACCCCGTGTGGCCAATCGGGGTGTCTGTACACCATATGAAAACTGTAATCCTCGCTGGTGAGGATTACAGTTTTCAAAGTGCAATTCTTATTCTGGCCACTAGATGGCAGGCCAGGATAAGAGATGAGCAATTCTTGGATTTATCTGAGTCTAGAAAATCCCTGATTGCTCATAAAGAAAAAAAAAAAAGCCACAATATATCAGCTCATATTTGACCTTTCAAATAGTCCAAAAAATTTTTTTAAAAATGTTAAAAAATATATAAAAAATAAAAAAGATATAAAAGTTCAAATCACCCCCCTTTCCGTATAATTTAAAAAAAATACCTAAATAACAATAAATATAGACATCATGGGTATCACCGTGACCGAAAACGCCCGTACTTTTCAAATATAAAAAAAAATTCCAATACGGCGAATTGTGTGGCAGAAAAAAGCGGCCAAATTTGCTGTTTTTTGTCGCTTTTTTTTTCTAAAAAAAATTAAATAAAAAGTGATCAAAAAGTCATACACACCCCAGAATGGTACCAATAAAAACTTCAGATCGCCCCGCAAAAAATGAGCCCCCATACAGCTCTGTACACATAAAAACCAAAAAGTTATAGGGGTCAAGATATGACAAGAAAAAAAAAAAAAGGGCAACTTTCTAATTATTTTATCACTATCAAAACGCAGGAAAAACTATACATATTAGGTATTACCGGATTCGTACTGACCAGTAGAATGAAAGTAATGGGTCAGTTTTAATGCACATCGAACGCTGTAAATAAGAAACCCATAGAACTGTAGCGGAATAGCGTTTTTTTTGCAATTTCACCTGATTTGGAATTTTTTTCCTGCTTCCCACTACACCATATACAATATTAAATGGTGGCGTTGGAAAGTACAACTTGTCCCGCAAAAAACAAGCCCTCATACAGCTATGTGAACAGAAAAATAAAAGCGTTATGGCTGTTTGAAGGCAGGGAGCGCAAAACAAAAATGCATAACCGAAAAAACCTCCGGGAGTGAAAGGGTTAATTACACGAACCCAGAGGATCTATAATAAGCTATCAGACAGATATCATGTACAATATGGATATACATATATATCCATATAAAGAAGCTTATAGTACATATCTACACATATATTTTCTATATTTTTCAATATTTTTAAATATTTTTATTATTAAATATTTTTATTATTATTTAAAACTAATATATACTATACAATTCATATATAATATACAGGTCATATCATCTATTTTTTATTTATCCATTTATTTATTCATTTTATAAGGAGGAAAAACTAATATGAAAAAACTGAAGCCCAATCCATAGGACTTTTTAAATCCTAGTCCGAGTTTTGTATTGAACCTCCAGAAAAACAGGAGGGGTCCAATTAAAGATGTTATAAAAAGTAACACCAATATAAAAATGGGAGGCATCAGAAAATATGGATATCACGGGGTGTGTCAAAAAACCTCATGTAAACAAAACACCAATAACTAGTAG